>VZQC01002017.1:729644-778304 GCA_009823505.1 Rhizomys pruinosus | reverse complement strand
TATTTTTTTTTTTTTTTTTTTTTTTTTTTTTTTTTTTTTTTTTTTTGCGACAGGAGCTCCCTATAACCCTAGCTGGCCTGGAACTTGCTAGGTAGACCATGTTGGTCTTGATCTCACAGAGATCCATCTGCCTCTGCCTCCTGGGTGCTGGGATTAGAGGCGTGCACCACCACGTGTGGCAATTCCAAAATTTTTATATGCCTAAACCTTATCAAAGTATGGAAATAAAATGCTTACCAGCAGAATGATATCTGGTGATTAACGTTTACCTAAACTCAACTCTAGCCCACATTCGTGCTATTATGCATAAGGATGGACTTTGTGTGGTCAATGATCATAAGACAAAAGGATTTTAGGCTGACTTCAGCTTCCTCATGTTTTCAATAGGACTGCTATCCAGACAACAGCGATTAAACTAAAGAGGAGAGGGCCAAGTACTTATCTTGGGATATCTGACCAAGGTTCATTCCTGACAGCTTGTTGCAAATTTCTTTTCATACACAGCAATGACACAAGAGTTCTTTTATCAACTTTATTATTAAGTTATGGAATATTTTTCTTTCATGCCTCAAAGTAATTCAATCATCTCTACCAACATTATCAACCCCCCTGCTACCTTGTTTAAAAGTTTGTCTCAGCAGTAAAGGCTCCAAAGCAGGATCTAGTTCTTCACCCACATTTTCCAGTAGAAGTGGAGATCCAAACTGAATACAGTTCTCCAGTGTTCTCATGTAGTCTGCATCTGATAGTTTAATGACAGTAAGCTGATTTTCTTTCTCAGAGTTTTTGATCCACTTGTTGGCTTGACCCTGGGGGTCAATCATTAAGGGCCTAGAAGTATAAGAAGAAAAAATTCCAAGAAGAATATGTAAATGTGGAGATTACATTCTATGTAATTCAAGTAAATATTACCATCACCTTGCTTCATGAATGCAAAGTATTTTACATCAACGTTAATCTTCACAAAAGTCCTGTGCTATGAAAATAAAAGAGTGGCACTGGTTAAAGCCAGTGGGCCACAAAACAAAACAAAACAAAAAGACATGAAAATAAGATGGGAGCTTGGTGGCAGAAAGGGAGGGTGCTGGGGGGAGGAGGATGGGGAGGAGGATGGGAGATGGTGAAGAGATGAATGTGACCAAAATATATTATATATGTACAGAATTCCCGAAAGGATAATTTAATTAAAAATTGTATTTTCACTTATTTATTTTTCAAATGAAGACTTCACTCTCACAGAGTATAATGGCCCAAATCACAAGATTCAGAAACTAGATCAGCGTTAGAAGAGTAGGAACAGGGCTGGAGAGATGGCTCAGTGGTTAAAAGCACTGGCTGCTCTTGCAGAGGACCCAGGTTCGATTCCCAGCACCCACGTGGCAGCTAAGAACCATCTTTAACTCCAGTTCCAGAGGAATCTGATGCCCTCTTCTGACCTCCACAGCATTGCACAACACGGGTATACCAACCTATATGTGGACAGTACACTCATACACATAAAAAAAATAAAAAAGAAGAGTAGGAACATATGAATCTGTCAACTATGTTGTTTTCAATATAGCACATAGTCTCAGAATTTTAAATACATGACATTAATTAATATATTAAAAAAAATCTGGGGCTGGAGAGATGGCCTAGCAGTTAAGAGCGCCGACCGCTCTTACAGAGGACCTGGGTTCGATCCCCAGCACCCACATGGCGGCCGAGAACCGTCTGAAACTCCAATTCCAGGAGAACTCCAGTTCCAGGGGAATCCAACACCCTCTTCTGACCTCCGCGGCATTGCACGACACGGGTGCACAAACTTGCATGCAGACAGTACATTGATACACATACAGAAATAAATAAATGCCGGGCATGGTGGCGCACGCCTTTAATCCTAGCACTTGGGAAGCAGAGGCACGTGGATCTCTGTGAGTCTGAGGCCAGCCTGGTCTACAGAGTGAGTTCCAGGACAGCCAGAGCTACAGGGAGACCCTGTCTCAAAGAGACAAAAAAAAAAAAAAATCCATGTACGTATTAAGGATGTTTACTAGTTTATGAGTAGAACCACAGAGTGAGCATCTGATTATATTTAAAATCTATTTTAGGAATGTTTCCTAGGTTAGCACGATAAGGACTTTGTGGTTAAGAATATGTAATTAATTAGAAGGAAAGAATAGAACAGCGGTTACTGAGCATGAACAGGGTGGAGGTTGGGAGATGGAGAGGGAATAGAAGTGAACTTGCAAATGAGGAATAATTTGTAACATCTGGAAAATTACTCTCCTTTGGAAAATCATCACTGTAGTGGTGATCTAGTCCTGCTGTCATCCAATTTTCAAAGTCTTTTCACGTGCATTTCTCATGCATATCACAATCATACTCTTGAGTATGCTTAAAAACTTTAAAATAAAGTTATAGAAAAATGCTTTATGTTCCTTACCATCGCCTAGCATTGTTAACAATCACTCCATTATCTACAGAGAATGTATCTGTCGGCAGTCCGGCAATATTCCAAGCTCTAATTTTGACTGGATCACCCAGGGTTTTACTCAGTGAGAACTCTTCTGAACATGGCAATTTTTTCTCCTGGAAGAAATAAACATCTGATGTTTGTTTTTCATCTTGTTAATTAAAAGGTCTTTAAATATAAAAAAATATTTTTAAGTGCCATTAGGTAGTATATAATAGTTAAATATCAGTATAAGAAATCTGCATTAAAAGTTGGACTGTGGAAATATTTTATTAGTCAAAGAAGAGGCCATGGGTTAAGGGGGAGGGAAAGAGAGCATGTGAGAGAGACAGAGAGAGAAACAGAGACAGAGAAAGAAGAAAAGAGGAAAGAAGACCCATATTTTCAGTACTTCTTCCTTTCGATGTCCTTTATCACCATCATATTTTCCAAAATATACTTTTAATGTTCTAAAACAAAATTTATTATGCATGAATGTAGTACCCTGCATAACGTGCTCCACTCTTTGGTGCATGACTGTCGAAAGCCAGAAGTGAAAGCACCGAGATAAGCAATTACTCCCGCTGATACTAGGACATCACCGGTTAAATTTTCATATGTTATTTGAAGGTCACTTGCAGCTTGAGACCATCTGTGCAACAAACCAAAGGCAAAATAGATTAAAAAGAGGGGGTTGAAAGAGCAAGGAGCTTCTTGATCAAATTCTATAATAAAAAGCTATGAAATATTAGGTCTGTTTGTAAAATGAGGAGACCAGGTCTCTTTCTAACTCTAATATGCTACATTATATGAATACTAATCCTCATTTCCTTACTAGAGTATTAGGTATTTCTTGTAGGACATAGCCCTTTAGAATAAGCAAAAATAAACAGAACATCAGCATTTTTTCTTCACGATTTTCTCTAGGATGATTTGGTCTAGTGGGCCTGTTTTTTCCTTCAGTAGTTATTGCTAGACTGTAAGAACCAGAAACATTCACAAGACATTGCAGAAATTTTATTTTAAAGCATAGAGTAGTTGAGATTCTACTAAAATTTTAAAAAGAAAAAAAAAAAAAGAGAGACATGGTCGCATAAGCTTTTAATCTCAGGTAAACAGATTTTTGTGAGACTGAGGAAACCACATAGTGATTTCTAGGCCAGCTGGGGCTATAGGGAAGCCATGTTTCAAAAAACAAAACAAAAAACAAAACAAAACAATAGCACTGAGATATTATAGCCAAGGCCAATAGTTTTTCCATTCTGTCAAACTCTCATAAAGGAAGCTATTCCAAAACCATCTAACATGCACTACACACAGCACTGGCAAAGACATACATTACTAGATCATGCTTTTATTCATTAAAAAATATAATAAATGAAATAACTGATGCCCAGTCCAATTAAATAGGTTAGAATACAGCTAACAGACTTTGTTAAATCAACTCAGTTGTCAATCTTGACTTTCCTCTTTGGAGAGGCCTGGCCACGTGCCTTGTAAAATTCCCCATGTTCTCAACCAGCTATTGTAAAATTGAAAGTAATCTTTACAATGGCCACATTTTCAAGTCTGTCATCTTTAAATCATGTTAAAACTAGTAGAAATCTGACCTTGATTTTTCCCCGCCTAGTCCTCCAATGAGTTTGGAGGCTCTTTCCAGTTTCTTCGCACAGAGTTCCACCTGGTATTCTAAAGCAGCTTTTTCATCTGTTTTCTCTTGAAATATCTTCTGCAAATTTTCCAAATGATGTTCTACCTCTGCCAGTTCTCCTCTTTTCTGATTCAAAAGCTCCATCGTCTCAGCTAAAGATTTCTGCGCTTCTGTTAAGCGAGCTTTCTTAGGAGCTACAACCTGTTTGGAAAGAATACATGCAGGTGTTCTGTGTACTATGTAAAAGTTACATGATTTAATTCCTTTATAGACATTATCAGTCAGAAATGTAATATAACAATAAAGTACACATAATACATTTTCTCTTAAATATTACAGAATGAAAATATTCTCAGGGTTAAAATAGCTTATATAGTTCATAAAATACCTAAATCATTTGGATTTGTAAGCTGGGACACATAAAATAAATTATTCTGGACTAACAAAAATCTCATAATGGACAGCAAAAATAGGACATATGGCAAAGTGTTTTCAAATAATAAGATGACATTTTATTGAGAAAGAGGCAAAACATGTAATTCTCTTTCTTTCTCTTTTTCCTTGTTTATTGTTTTGTTCTTTTGAGACAGGTTCTCACTCTATGGTACTGGCTTGCCTGGAACTCACTACCTTGCTCTCTAACTCAGCAATGTCCCTGCCTCAGCCCCCCAAGCACTTGACTTCAGAGACCACATTGCTTCTTGAGTTGACGTGGAGCAGTGCCTCAGTATGAAAAGTCGTGAGGAGGTAGAGAGTGGGAAGACACACTGTGGGGAAGGTGGAAATACCCGAAAGGGAGAGATGGTAGACCTGCCAGGAGACACTGTGTGAGGGACAAGAGATCTGGCAGAAGGACATCCCGGACACTGTGTGGGAGACGAGAGGTCCAGTAGAAGGACATCCCAGACACTGTGTGGGACACGAGAGGTCCAGTAGAAGGACATCCCGGACACTGTGTGGGACACGAGAGGTCCAGCAGAAGGACATCCCGGACACTGTGTGGGACATGAGAGGTCCAGCAGAAGGACATCCCGGACACTGTGTGGGACACGAGAGGTCCAGCAGAAGGACATCCCAGACACTGTGTGGGGGACGAGAGGTCCAGTAGAAGGACATCCGGGACACTGTGTGGGAAATGAGAGGTCCAGTAGAAGGACATCCCGGACGTTGTGTGGGAGACGAGAGGTCCAGTAGAAGGACATCCGGGACACTGTGTGGGAAATGAGATGTCCAGTAGAAGGACATCCCGGACATTGTGTGGGAGACGAGAGGTCCAGTAGAAGGACATCCCGGACACTGTGTGGGGGATGAGAGGTCCAGTAGAAGGACATCCCCGACACTGTGTGGGGGATGAGAGGTCCAGTAGAAGGACATCCCGGACACTGTGTGGGGGATGAGAGGTCCAGTAGAAGGACATCCCGGACACTGTGTGGGAGACGAGAGGCCCAGTAGAAGGACATCCCGGACACTGTGTGGGGGACAAGAGGTCCAGTAGAAGGACATCCCGGACACCGTGTGGGAGACGAGAGGTCCAGTAGAAGGACATCCTGGACACCGTGTGGGGGACGAGAAGTCCAGTAGAAGGACATCCCGGACACCGTGTGGGGGACGAGAGGTCCAGTAGAAGGACATCCCGGACACCGTGTGGGAGATGAGAGGTCCAGTAGAAGGACATCCCGGACACTGTGTAGGGGACGAGAGGTCCAGTAGAAGGACATCCCGGACACCGTGTGGGAGACGAGAGGTCCAGTAGAAGGACATCTCGGACACAGCCTGTTTTAGCTTATACAAATCTATTCTTGAACTCAAACGTGAAGACATTTGCTGTCTGTCAGCCGTTGTTGTGTCTCATATCCTGGCTATTCTGTGCTCTGAGCTTGTTTTAATACATGCTACGAAATATTTTTATCCGTCTTTTAACTTATATTTCTTCGTCCCTGGGTAGAATTATAGAAAGCCTGTTAAAGAACCTCTGGTTCTTTACTAGACACATTTGTAAAAATGCCCATAACAATTTATGCTGGATCGCTTTAGCTGTCAGCTTAGCTCACTTGGGCTAGAGGGAGTCTCAGTGAAGGAATTCCCTCCACTGGATTGGCCTGTGGCCATGGCTGTGGGGCATTTTCTTGAGTGATGTGGGAGGGTACACCCCTCACCCCACTGTGGGCTCTGCCACCCCTGGACAGGTAGTCCTCTATTGTATAAGAAAGCAGGCTGAGCACAGGCCAGAGGAGCAAGCCAGTAAGCAGCGTTCCTCCATGGCCTCTTCTCCAGGTTCCTGCCTTGAGTTCCCACCCTCGCTTCCCTTGATAATGAACTGTGCTATAAACCAAATAAACCCTTTACTCCACAGGTTGGTTTTGCTCAGTGTTTTTATCACAGCAATAGAAAGTAACTAGAACAACATTCCTGCTTTTCCAGGAATTTGGCCCCATTGGACACACCATAAAAGGTTCCTATCAACTTAAGCTGATGCTTCAGAAGCTCTTTCTTTTCTTTTCTTTTTCTGGTCTTTTTGAGACAAGGTCTCCCTGTGGCCCCAGCTGTCCTGACACTCGCTCTGTAGACCAGGCTGGCCTTGAACTCACAAAGATCTGCCTGCCTCTGCCTCCCAAGTGCTAGGATTAAAGGCGTGCGCCACCACGCCAGCTGATGCTCTTTCTATACTCTGCCCTTAACCCTACTGGATCTTCTTGCTCCTTATGGACTGTCTCACTAATGATCTTTAGGATCAACTTCTAACTTTTTATTACATTTATTTACCTAATCGTCTCTGTCTCTCTGTCTGTCTCTGTCTCTGTCTATCTGTCTCTGTCTCTGTCTTTATCCTGTGCATGGGTGGATGCATGCTATGGTGCACATGTGGGGGTGGGAGGACAACTTGCAGGAGCCAGTTCTCTCATTCTACCATGTATTGGTCCCAGGGATAGAATTCAAGTCATCAGACTTGGTGGAAAGCATCTATCCATTGACCTATTTCACCAAGTCCAGAATCAACTTCTAAAAAATCAACTTAATGAAAACATAATTCATATATCACAAAATTCACCCATTTAAAGTTAATGTCCAATGGTACTTAATATATTCATAGAATTATGCAACTGTTATCACAATAAATTTTAGAATATTTTCATTACCTAAAATGGAAACTCCATAACCATTAGTAGTCATTTCAACTTCTACTTCCTTAAGCTTGTGGTCTTCTGTTTCACTGTGTCTGTCTACTCTGAGCATTTTTCGGTTCTTCCATTCTAACTGTATTTTTTCTTTTTTTGGTCTTTTTGAGACAGGGTCTCCCTTCGGCCCCAGCTGGTCTGAAACTCACCATGTAGACCAGGCTGGCCTTGAACTCACAGAGATCCACTTGCCTCTGCCTCCTGAGTGCTGGGATTAAAGCTGTGTGCTATCACATCTGGCCTAACTGTAATTATATATTATTTGACTAACACCTATCTGTTCTCCTCTCCCACTAACTACCCAAGCTTCTGGGAAACATATATATAAAGAAAAGGAAATCAGTATGTGGAAAAGATATTTGCATCATGATGACTGGATTATTTAAAGTGTGGTAGCTTATCACAAAAGAATACTATTTAGCACAAAAGAATGAAATTATGTATTTGTGACGACACAGTCATACTTGGTTTTGTCATACTTATGACAAACAAAATAAGTGGAACAGAAAAAGTATCACACGATCTGACTCATATGGAGAATCTAGAAAGGGCCAAAGTTTTTATTTTTTATTTTTTTAAATTTTATTTATTTCTGTATGTGTATGAATGTACTGTCTGCATGCAGGTCTGTGCACCCATGTTGTGCAATGCTGCGGAGGTCAGAGAGGGTCTCGGATTCCCCTGGAACTGGAGTTCTCCTGGAACTGGAGTTTCAGATGGTTCTCAGCCGCCATGTGGGTGCTGGGGATCGAAACCAGGTCCTCTGTAAGAGCAGTGGGTGCTCTTGACCGCTAGGCCATCTCTCCAGCCCCAGGCCAAAGATTTTAAACTCAGTGCCTCATGCATACTAGCCTAGCCCTCCCATCCCTTTTTATTTTATTTTTTTTCAGACAGGTTGCCAAGTTGCCTAGGCTAGCCTGGAGCTCACTCTGTAGCCCTGGATGGCCTTGAATTTTCAATTCTCCTAGCTCAGCTTTCTCATGGCAGGTCAGTACCACCCACAGTACTTTCCATCCACTAGGCACCCAAGCAACATCTGATGATTACAGTTATGCTGGGGCAAGTGAGTTCTTCCTGGAATTATTTTAAGAAGCATTTTTTTTTGAGACAAGGTCTTACTATATACTCACTATGTATAGCCCTGGCTGGCCTGGAACTTGCTATAGAGACTAGGGTGGACTTGAACTCATAAACTTGAACTTCTTTGCCTCCCAAGTGGCATGTACCACCACATTCAGCTATGAATCTTCTTAACTAGTAAGAATATTCGTGCATTTTAACTTATGGAATATTTTAGTAGGAAACAGGTATGTGAATTCTGAAAATACCTTTGCAACTCTGTCATATACTTCCATAGCCATGATCCACTTGCACAGACCTTCAGCTGCCGAAGAAGCTTTAGCGACCTTAGGGGGGTCAAACTCAGGGTTTGTCAAGTATTCACTACGAATCTTTTGCATAACAGCCACCTATATAACAAAGATTTAGATTTTAATATTACAGCAGATATCATAAAATCATAGGGAGAAAAAATATGTATAATAAAACATTTGGATTTAAAAACTTATATTGTGGACCCAGGAGATAGATTACCGGGTAAAGGCTATTGCTACCAATTCTGATTATCTGAGTTCGATCTCTGGGACTTCTATAGTAGAAGGAGAGAACTGTTTCTTATCAGTTGTGCTCTGGCCTCTATATGTGTGCCATGGTATACATGTATATAACACAGCACACACATATACACACAAATAAATGCAGTACGTTTTATTTTTTATTTATTTATTTTTTTAATGTATTTATTTATTTATTTTTAACAAATCTAGACCCGTGTTCCCGCTCATTCCCCCACCCCGTCAGAGCTCGTGCATTCTGCCAAACATGCTTTCCATCTCTTAGTCTTTCTCAATATTTTCCATGGGGACGTTGACTGTTTTGAGCAGAAGTTCACTGTTTCAGTCAGTTCTTTGATGCAGTATTTTCTGTTGTTGTTGTTGTTTCCAAAATGCATTATGTCCAACTGCTTTGTACAGAAGCTCAGGGGGCCCTACACAAGAAATACTTACAACTGGGTAATTGGCACTAGCATCCACAGATGAGGGATACCATTCGTCGTTTGTTTTTCTGGGACTGTGTTACTTCACTCAGCATGATGTCCTCTAGCTCCAGCCATTTTCCTGCAAAGCTCGTGATGTCGTCTTTCTTTACTGCTGCATAGAACTCCATTGTGTAGATGTACCACATTTTCTCTATCCACTCGTCAGTTGAGGGGCATTTAGGTTGGTTCCAGCTCCTTGCTATTGTGAAGAGAGCTGCAATAAACATGGCCGTGCATGTATCTCTGTGGTGGCGTAAGTCTTGAGGGTACATGCCCAGGAGTGGTATGGCTGGGTCGGGTGGCAAGTTCATTCCAAGTCTTCCAAGGGTTCTCCACACTGCTTTCCATAGTGGCTGTACGAGTTTACATTCCCACCAGCAGTGGATGAGTGTTCCCCTTTCCCCACAACCTCTCCAGCACTTGGTATCATTTGTTTTCTTGATCCTAGCCAGTCTTATTGGAGTAAGATGATATCTTAAAGTGGTTTTCATTTGCATTTCCTTAATGATTAGTGATGTTGAACAGTTCTTGAGGTGTTTCTCAGACATCTCTAATTCCTCACTTGTGAAGTCTCTGTTCAGTTCTTTGCTCCATCTATTGAGTGGGTCATTTGTTTTCTTTTTTCTTTGTTTTTTGAGTAGTTTATATATTCTGGAAATCAATGCTTTGTCAGATGTATCTGCAGTGAAGGTTTCCTCCCACTCTGTGGGATTTCTCTTCACTTCCTTGATTGTTTCTTTTGATGTACAGAAGCTTTTGAGTTTGATGAGGTCCCATTTGTCAATTGTCGACCTTAATTCTTGTGCAGCTGCTGTCTGATTTAGGAAGTCTTTTCCTACGCCTATGTCTTGTAGTCTGCTGCCAACTTTTTCTTCTATCACCTTCAGAGTTTGGGGTTTCACGTTGAGGTCTTTAATCCATCTGGAGTTGACTTTTGTACAGGGTGAGAGGTAGGGGTTTAATTTCATTCTTCTACAAGTGGTGATCCAGTTTTGCCAACACCACTTGCTGAAGATGCTGTCTTTTCTCCATTGTGGTTTCTTGGCCCCCTTGTCAAATATGAGATGGCTGAAATTGTATGTGCTCAGATTTGGATCTTCGGTTTTGTTCCATTGGTCAACAGGTCTGTTTTTGTGCCAGTACCAGGCTGTTTTTATGACTATAGCCCTGTAGTATAGTTTAAAATCTGGTATAGAGATCCCTCCTGTGTAGCTCTTTTCACTCAGGATTGATTTGGCTATTCGGGGTCTTTTGTTTCTCCAAATGAATTTAAGAACTTTTGTTTCCAAGCCTGTGAAGAAACTCTTGGGGATTTTGATTGGGATTGCATTAAATCTATACAAGAGTTTTGGTAAAATGGACATTTTTACAATGTTAATTTTCCCAATCCATGAGCATGGGAGGTTTTTCCATCTTCTGAGGTCTTCTTCAATTTCTTTCTTTAAGGGTTTAAAATTTTTGTTGTAGAGGTCTTTGGTGTCTTTGGTTAGGTTTGTTCCTAGGTATCTTATTGTTTTTGAGGCTATTGTGAGTGGGAAGGTCTCTTTGAATTCTTTCTCCAGTTGCTTGTTCTTGGTGTAAAGAAAGGCCATTGATTTTCTAAGGTTAATTTTGTATCCTGCCACTTTGCTGAAGCTGTTAATCGTTTCTAGGAGTTTTCTGGTGGAGTTTTTTGCATCTCTTAAGTAAACAATCATATCATCAGCAAATAGGGATAGTTTGACTTCCTCTTTTCCAATTAGTACTCCTTTAATATCCTTTTCTTGCCTTATTGCTCTAGCAAGTGTTTCAAGCACTATATTGAAGAGGAGTGGTGATAGGGGGCAGCCTTGCCGAGTTCCTACCTTTAAAGGGAATGTTTCCGTCATTTCCCCATTTAGGATGATATTGGCTGTGGGTTTCCTGTATATGGCTTTGATTACATTGAGGAATGATCCCTCCAATCCAATTCCTTCTAGGACTTTAAGCATGAAGGGATGCTGGATTTTGTCAAAGGCTTTTTCAGCATCAATTGAGATGATGGTGTGGTTTTTGTCTTTGATTCCGTTTATGTGTTTGATGATGTTTATTGATTTTCGTATGTTGAACCATCCCTGCATCTCTGGTATGAATCCAACTTGGTCATGATGGATGATCTTCTTGATGTGGGTCTGTATGCGATTTGCCAGTATTCTGTTTAGAATTTTGGCATCTGTGTTCATGAGGGAGATGGGTCTATAATTCTCCTTTTTAGTTGGATCTTTGCCTGGTTTTGGTAATAGAGTGATGTTGGCTTCATAGAAGGAATTTGGGAGAATTCCCTCTGATTGTATACTTCTAAACAGTTTCAGAAATAATGGTTGTAGGTCTTTTTGAAATGTTTTATAGAATTCTGCTGTGAAACCGTCTGGGCCTGGGCTTTTTTTAGTTGGGAGGCTTCTTACTACATCCTCTATTTCTTCATATGTTATGGGTCTGTTTAAGCTGCTGGTCTCCTCTTGGCCAAGCTTTGGTGATTCCCAAGATTTCAGATATTCATCCATTTCTTCTAGATTTTCAAACTTGGTAGAATATAGGTTCTTGTAATATTCCCATATAATTTTCTTGATCTTTTCCTTGTCCGTTGTGATATTTCCCTTTTCATCACAGATTGTATTGATTTGGAGTTGTTCCTTCTTTCTTTTTGTTAACTGGGCTAGAGGTCTGTCTATCTTGTTTATTCTTTCAAAGAACCAACTTTTGGCTTCATTGATTTTTTGTATTGTTTTCTTTGTTTCTATTTCATTGATTTCTGCTCTGATTTTTGTTATTTCTTCCTGTCTGTTGCGTTTAGGGTTCATCTGTTGTTGCCTCTCAAGTGCTTTTAGCTGTAGTGTTAGATCATTCACTTGTGCTCTTTCTGTTTTTCTAATGTAGGCACCCAGGGCTATAAATTTCCCTCTTAGGACTGCTTTTAAGGTATCCCATAAGTTTTGTTGTGTTGTATTGTCATTGTCATTCAGTTCCAGGAATGTTTTTATTTCTTTCTTTATCTCTTCCTTGACCCATTCATTATTCAAGAGTGTGTTGTTTAGTCTCCATGTGTTCTTGTAGGCAGGAGGGCTTGTCCTGGTGTTGATGTTGAGCTTCATTGCACTGTGGTCTGACAGGATGCATGAAATTATTTCAATCTTTTTGTATTTGTAGAGGTTTCTTCTGTGTCCCAGGATGTGGTCGATTTTGGAGAATGTTCCGTGGGGTGCTGAGTAGAAAGTGTATTCTCTGGTATTAGGATGGAATGTTCGGTAGAGGTCTATGAGGTCCATTTGGTGTATCATATCGTTCAGTTCAGATGTCTCTCTGTTTATTTTTTGTCCTGTTGACCTATCCAAAGGACTCAGTGGGGTATTGAAATCTCCCACTATGAGTGTGCTGGGGTTAGTCTGTGACTTGTGGTCCTGGAGAATTGTCTTTATAAAGTTTGGTGCACCAGAATTTGGGGCATATATATTCATAATTGTGAAATCTTCTTGGTGGATTGTTCCTTTGATGAAAATGTAATGGCCTTCTTTGTCTCTTCTGATTTCTTTTACTTTGAAGTCTATTTTATCCGATATTAAAATAGCAACACCTGCTTTCTTTTTGGTACCATTTGCTTGGAATATTTTTTTCCATCCCTTCACTTTAAGGTGGTGCCTGTCCTTGAAGGTAAGATGTGTTTCTTGCAGACAGCATATCGATGGATTCTGTTTCCTAATCCAGTCTCCCAGTCTATGTCTTTTGATTGGGGAATTTAGTCCATTAATATTTAAGGTTATGACTGATAGGTTTGTGTTGCTTCCTTTTGCCTTATTATCCATCTGCGGTTTTGATTTAGGTTTCTACTTCTGCAGTTATGCTTTTATTGATTTCTCCTTCTAGTTGCCTGGGGTTGGTTGCTCCTTTCTTCTGTTCTTTGGATTGCTTCAAGTATTCTCTGAAGGGTTGGTTTTCCGGACATGTATTCTTTCAAGTTGTTTATGTCATGGAAGATTTTCCTCTCTCCTTCCACTATGATTGACATTTTTGCTGGGTATAGTAACCTGGGCTGGCATCCATTGTCCCTCAACACTGGGAATGCTTTGCTCCAGGTTCTTCTTGCCTTCATCGTTTGCTGTGAGAAGTCCGTTGTTATTCTGATAGGTTTCCCCTTATAGGTCACTTGTTGTTTTTCTCTTGTCGCTTTAAGAATTTTCTCTTTGTTTTGGGTGTCCAGCATTTTAACTATGATGTGGCGTGGAGAATTTCTTTTCTGATCTTGTCTGTTTGGAGTTCTATGTGCTTCTTGTATTGGTATTGGTTTGTCCTTTTTTAGTTTGGGGAAGTTTTCATCTATTATTCTGTTGAAGATCTGATCAATACCTTTCTCTTGGGATTCTTCTCCTTCCTCTATTCCTATGATGCGGAGGTTTGATCTTTTCATAGTGTCCCACAGCTCCTGGTTGTTCCATTTTTGTGTATTTTTAAATTTTTCATAATCTTTCCTTGAGGTTTTTAGTTGTTCTGTGTTGTCCTCCAGGTCTGATATTCTTTGTTCTGCTTCCTCCATTCTGCTTCTGAGGCTTTTTTCATTCCTTTCCTCTTGAATGGATGAGTGTTTGATTTCCTTTTTCATTTCCTCTTCTGATTTCTTTAGTGTTTCTATTTCTTTTTGGAGCTTCTCGATCTCTTTTTGTAGCTCTTTTGTTTGCTGGTTGGTTTCTTTTTCTTTTTCAGCATGGGATCTTTTCAGTGTTTCTACTTCCTTCCGGAGCTTGTCATTCTCTCTCTCTCGGTCCTCATTCTCTTTTCTTAGTTCTTTAATTTGTTCTTTATGATCTTGTAGTTCTTTAAGTATGTTCCCAATTGTGTTTCTGATGTCTGTGTCCTGGGGCATCCCCGGGGGGATCCCACTGCAGGAGTCATCCATAGGGTTGGTAAAGCTTGGCGTGGGATTATCCTGCACCTTTCCAGTGTAGTCTCTTCTTCGTGATCCTGGCATATGGGCTTCTCCTTGCCTGTATTCCAATGTGAGTCCTGAATGCCTCTTCACTGTGTTGAAGGCGTGCTTTGCTTGCCTCCTTCAGATCCTTCTTCGTAATCTCAGTTGGCGGGGGGGGGGGGGGGCTCTTCAGCCCGCGCCCCGGCACCTGCCGCTGGGCTCAAGAGATCTCAAATCTCAAGAGTCACACAAGCGTGCCTTTAATACCGGCTGGGAGGATAACTCCGCCCCCACAGCCACTAGATCTAATCAAGCCAAAGACCACACCTTTAATCCCAGCTGGGGGGATAACTCCAACCTCACAGCCACAAAGGCCAATCAAACCAAAGACAGCAGGACCAAACGATCAGCAATCAGCTCGACAAGGCACCCAGTTCCTACCTGTCTTCCCCTCTTCCTGCCGCTGGGCTCAGGAGATCTCAAAAATGATGCAGTATGTTTTAAAAGTTACATTGTTTTGAAAAAAAAACATTTTTCGATAATTTAAAAATAAGTATAAATGTAGCAAAAACACAAATAATATCTATGATAAAATATAAAAATTTATAGATACTGAAATAAAGTGTTTCTTTCCAAAATACTAAAGACATATGGATTAAGGGAATAATTAAAAGCAAGAAAAATTAAACATTAGTAAATAACAATTTGAGTAGGAAATGTGATACCTTCTTACTTTATATAACTAAGCATAAGATTTCCTAATAAAGGAGCTACTTATTACAAGAAGATATTTAGAAAACTCAAGTCAACAGTACACTAAAATCATAACTTATTAACTTCTTTTTTTTTTTTTTTGGTCTTTTTGAGACAGGGTCTCCCTATAAGCTCTGGCTATCCTGGAACTCACTCTGTAGACCAGGCTGGCCTCCAACTCACAGAGATCCACCTGCCTCTGCCTTCCAAGTGCTAGGATTAAAGGCGTGCACCACCACGCCTGGCATAACTTATTAACTTCTAATCATGTAAAAGTGTTTTTTGCATGATGAAAATTCATTATATAGTAATTAATAAATGTAAAATACCTTTGGAATTGTCTCATTCTCCCACAAGGACTATCTCAGTATGTTTTATAAGACAGTACATAATTTTACAGATTTTACAGGTCATGACAAAGTCACATTAAGAGAAGTAAAAATCCAATGTAACTCACTGGAATGTTGTCCTTGTCATACTCTTTTAAATCCCTTAAGAAATTCATATCTCCCAGAACTTTCTTGCTAGGACCCCAGTAATCGAGTATCTATAAAAAAAAGTTTATGGAAACTCATTAGCTGTACAACTAAAATGCACATTATTTAAAAAATGTATTCATGTACTTAAAAATACCAACTTTTCTTCTGAAATTAAGAGCCCTATTTCATTGGGTATGGTGGCACATGCCTTTGACCCTTGTACTGTGAGTTTAAGGCCAGTCTGGCTTACTCAGCATATGCCAACCAAGGCTAGTCAGGGCTACATAGTAAGACTATGCTAAAACAAAACTAACAAACAAATCAAAACAGCTCTCCATGACAACAGGTTAAATATACTAAGTATTTTAAATATGGACCTTAACTTATACATCAATTTTTTTTTTGTGCTTTTGAGACAAGGTTTCCCTGAAGCCCCAGCTGTCCTGGAACTCACTATGTAGACCGGGCTGGCCATGAACTCACAGAGATTCACCTGCTGCCTCTCATGTGCTGGGAATTAAAAGCATGCACCACCACACCCAGCTAATTTTTAAAAATGTAATCATTGAAAACCAAGTACCCAAATGTAAACGCATGCATTTACAATCACTTGATTTTTGACAAAGGTTCTGGTTAAACTGGATAGCAACATGTAGAAGAATGAAACTAGATCCCTATCTTTCAACCTGCACAAAACTCCAAACGAGTCAAAAACCTCAACATAAGACCTGATACCCTGAATCCCATAGAGGAGAAAGTAGGAATACACTGGAACTTATAAGCACAGGAAAGGGTTTTCTGAACAGGACTCCTATGGCAGACCATTAACAACTGACAAATGGGACCTCATGAAACAAAAAAGCTTCTATACAGCAAAGAACACCATTACGTGAATAAAGCAGCAACCTACAGAAAGGGAAAAATCTCTACCAGCTATACCTCCGACAGAGGGTTAGTATCTAGAATATACAAAGAACTAAAATAACTAATCATAAAACTCCCAACAATTTAACAATTGGGGGTAAGGAGCTGAACAGGGCATTCTTTAAAAATAAAATGCAAATGGCCAAGAAATATTTTTTAAAAACGTTCATCTTTAGTCATCAGGAAAATACAAATTAAAACCACTTTCAGATTGCATCTTACTGAACTCAGAATGGCTAACATCCCCAAAAGAAACGGGACAAATGCTGGCAAGGATGTGGAAAGGGGGACTCTTATCCATTGCTGGTGGGAGTACGAGCTGGTATAGGCACTATGGATAGAGTTTTCTAGACAGCTGGTTAGTTACTCATATGGATTGATAGCAATGGTGGCCACATGCACAAGTCCTACATAAGCTCAAGTCAGATGAAATCCCAGCATAGATGTGAAAAAATGGGTAGGAAACCCCAACCCTATCTAAGGAAGAAGTATTGGTATCCAATGGGTGCCTGGAGAGAGAGAGCCAGTCTCATCTAAGGGTGGGACTCTTGGTAGTTGACCAGGCTCCAGCAGATGAACCTGTACTGAAGGGCATTTGGGGACACAAATTTGACTCCATAGGCCTTTATATACATATATGTATACATATATACATGTGTATATACACGTGTATATATACACATACATATAAAGTTTCAACTACTCTAATACATACATACATATATAGAGTAGATGAAACTTGGTGAGGGTTATAAGGGGTGCTGATAGGAGAGAGACTATAAATATGATAAAAATATTTTGTATGGAATTTTTAAAAATTCCATACAAAATTATAATAAACAAACAAAACCACATTTTTATTGTCAGTTTTAAAAAAAAAGATTGGTTCTTAGGCTGGGCAGGATGGTGCTCACCTTTAATCCCAGCACTCAGGAGGCAGAGGCAGGTGGATCAGGCCAGCCTGGTCTACATAGTGAGTTCCAGGACAGCTGATGCTACAGGGAGACCCTGTCTCAAAAAGACAAAAAAAAAACAAAAAAAAAAAAGGAAGATTGGTTTCGGTTGCGCAGGCAGGGTGGCAGTATCCTTAATCCCAGCATTGGGATTGAGGCCAGTCTGGTCTACAAAGTGAATTTCAGGTTAGCTGGGGCTGCAAAGATATCCTGTCTCAAAAAATATATTTTGTTTTGTTTTATTACATTTATTCTCTGTGTAAATGAGACTAATTTGATGAGGGCCCCATTAATTTTTTTTTTACTCTCTCAATGTAGGGTAGAATTTTAAAAAGTTTTAAATTAAAAAAAACTAAAACAAAAATGTGTATGGTGGCATATGCCTTTAATCCCAGCACTTGGGAGGCAGAGGCTGGTGGATGGATCTCTGTGAGGTCATATCAAGTTCCAGACCAGCCAGGCCACATAGTGAGACTCTGACTCAAACAAAACAAAAGATACACAAACAGTTTTGGAATTCAGGGATTCAAATCTAGGTACTATACAATCCTTAAAAGAAAATGTCTGTAAATTTAATGTAGAATATGCCTTCCTCCTTAAGGGATATACCTTGAATTATAATTTTAATAGCAGGTAACACTGTGAGTTCGCTGCTTATAAGGCTTTATATATAAAAGCTTTATGTGCAATAGATAATCTAATCCTTTAACTTGGTGAAGTAGATACTATGATTATCTTCTTGCAGAGAATCCCATAGAGGTTTAAACACATTGATAAAGGTCACACTGTTACTGGGGTCAAGATTTCTAAACAGGCTGAAGTGACAGCTCAGTGATTAAGAGCACTGGCTGCTCTCGAAAAGGACCCAGGTTCAGTTCCCAGTACCCCACATGGTGATCTGACACCCTCTACTGGCCTCTGTAGGCATTGCATGCATGGGTGCACTTATATCCATGTAGGTCGTGCACACACACACACACACACACACACACACACACACATTTCTGAACTTAGATATTCTGGCTCCATAGTATTTGTCTTTATTTTAATGTTTTTCAGACAGGGAATTCACAGCAATCCTCCTGCATCTGTCTTGCATGTGTCAGAATTACAAACGTGAGCCATCGCACCTACCTTTTTTCTTTTCATTGTTGGGACAGGCTCTCATGTAGCCCATGTCCTTGAATTTGCTAAGTAGCTGAGGCTGACCTTGACTCTAGCCCCTCTTGTCTCCCCTCTGGAGGACTGGGATCACCACATCTTTTAACATCATGCTTTATCATCACCATGCTTTTAACAACTTTACTACACAGTTTCCTTAACTCGGCAAAAAATTTGAATTCTCATAAATAACATTTATGTTATATGCTAGATTCTCTCAAATCTGAGCTACAAAATACAGGTCTTAATACAGGCATCTTGGGCTATAGCCTTAGCTGTCAACTTGACACACCTGGTTAGAGGAAGCACTTTGGAATTTAGAATTTCCTACATTGGGCTGGCCTGTGCCCATGTCTACGGGGCATTTTCTTGATTGTTGAGTGATGTGGGAGGGCCCAGCCCACTGTGGGCTATGCCACCCCTAGATAGTTGGTTTTGTCCTGTATAAAAAAGCAGGCTGATGGGGGCTGGAGAGATAGCCTACCCGTTAAGAGCACCCACTGCTCTTGCAGAGGACCTGGGTTCAATCCCCAGCACCCACATGCCAGCTGAGAACTGTCTGTAACTCCAATTCCAGGAGAACTCCAGTTCCAGGGGAATCCAACGCCCTCTTCTGACCTCTGCGGCATTGCACGACACGGGTGCACAAACCTACATGCAGACAGTACATTCATACACATAAAAAATAAATAAAATAAAAAATATTTTAAAAAAGCATGCTGAGCAGGGGCCAGAGGAGTAAGCCAATAAGCAGTGTACCTCCTATTTATCTGTGATCCAGGTTTCTGCTGTGAGTGCCCTTCATGATGGACTGTGTACGTCAAATAAAACCTTTCCTCCACTATTCGGTTTTGGTCAGTGTTTTTACCACAGTAACAGAAAAGTAACTAAGACAGAAGTTGGTATCAGGATCATGGGGTATTGCTGTGGCAGATCTGACCATACTGTTTTTGGGAAGATTGTGGAAATGTTTGAGACTCTGAGTGAGAAAAGCTCACGGTGCTTAGTGAGTTGTTGCTGTGGATCTTGGAACAGCAATGCTGAAGAGAAATGTGGATGAAGTAAAGGGAAGGCTTGTGAAGTTTCAAGGGAAGTAAAAGACTATCAGGGAAGTTTGTGAGATATTTTGAATTAAGAGTCTGTGGTTTCTGGTCAGCTGGGGCTGAAGAATCAGCTGTAATTAACAAGAGACTAGCACCACTGAAGTGAATCCTTTGCTTTACTGAAATTAAGGTGCTGAAAAATGAGCAGTGATTAAGAGAACAAGAGAGCAGTATCACTGTGGTGAATCTGGGAATTATTTCCTTAGGTTCAGCACACAGAAGCTGTGGTCCAGAGGCTCTATCTCAAGCTGGAAGCAGGACTTGGTAACATATAAGAGTCTCCTACATAGTACTGGGTTTAAAGGCACTAAGGGGTCCTGGAGAGCAGCCAAGGCCTGGCACTGTGAGAGGCCAGGAAAAGACATTTGTGAAGGTGCAGTCTCAGTTGCAGTGAAGACTCCCAGGATAAAAGGGTCATGGAGAGAATCTGAGGCTTTGTGCCTCGAGAGGCCAGGAGAGCCCCGTAGTGAAGCTTCAACCTTGGTTGAACATATTGGCCATGCCAGGGCCATGGGACAATCACCAAGGACAGCAGCAGCTGTGGGGTGGAGCCTACGAGACAAGGTCTGTGTGCTGTGGCAGCACAGTGACAGAAGGGAAGCTGCCCAAGCCCTTGGGAGGCCAGAAGATCAGGATGAACCTCACACATCCAGCCTCGGGCTACTTTGCTGGATTTTGGTTTTGGCGACTCTTTCCTTTTGAAATAGGATAGTATTTAACTTGTTTTGGATTTTATAGGAGCCCACAGTTAAAAGATTTTAAAAGAGAGTGGACTTTTAATGTGTTTGTTTGGATTTTTTTTAAGGATTGTGGGACTTTTAAAATTATACTATTTTAAAAATTTTTTTTATTAATTTTTATTTATTTCTGTATGTGTATGAATGTACTGTCTGCATGCAAGTTTGTGCACCCGTGTCGTGCAATGCCGCGGAGGTCAGAAGAGGGTGTCGGATTCCCCTGGAACTGGAGTTCTCCTGGAATTGGAGTTTCAGACGGTTCTCGGCCGCCATGTGGGTGCTGGGGATCGAACCCGGGTCCTCTGCAAGAGCGGTCGGCGCTCTTAACCACTAGGCCATCTCTCCAGCCCCTAAAATTATACTATTTTATGTTGTGATGTTAGCATTAACATCATATCTTGGGGACAAGAAATGGAAAGGTCGTAGCTTTAATAGCAGTGTGTTTGTGTGCCAAGTTGACAAGGCGTCAGTCGTGATGGATAGCTTGAGTTGTCAACTTGACATTCCTGGGTACAGGGAACCTGAATGGGGGAATTTCCTCCATTGGACCAGTCTGTGGCCATGTTTGTGGGACATTTTCTTGATTGTTGAGTGACATGGGAGGGCCCAGGCCACTGTGGGTGGTACCACCCTTGGGTGGTACCTGTTTTGTTGGTCCTGTATTGTATGAGAAAGCAGACTACAATACATCTTGTTTCATTCTAACCATGCAGTAGCTGGGAGTCCTGTGTAGACAGAGAAGGAAATAGAAACAACTACATTTCTGACAATGTACACACTAGAATATACATAGATACTATTTTCTGTAGATATTTCTGAGTCCATTGAATCTAGAGAGCAGTGTTTCTTCCTTGAATTGCATGCTGTTGATAATTTGATGATAGCAGTACAAACAAGTTCTGTAATTCATGAATATGATTTACATCTGTGCCTTGTTATTACCTTGCCTCCAGTTCCCGAAGGATCTGAAATTTTCTCTGGTTTTATGTCTTTCATGACACAAACAGCAGCCATAACTAGCTTAACACCAGCTGGAGGATTCTTCATTGATTTCACAATTGTAATATCAGCTGGCTAAACCAAAAGAAAACAAGACATCCTTAGAATAGACTATTTTTAAATAGTGAGAATTTAACAAATAATATTGGAGCTAGGTGTGATGCTGTACACTTTTAATCCTAGCACTCAGGGAATGAAGGCAGAGGGATTGTGAGCTTCAAGTCAGCCTGGGCTACATAGTGAGATGCTGTCTGAAAAAATAAAGTGGGGCTGGAGAGATGGATCAGTGGTTAGAACACTGGCTGCTCTTGCAGAGGACCTGGGTTCGATTCTCAGCATCCACATGGTGGCTAACAACTGTGTAACTCCAGTTCTAGAGGACTCCAACACCTTTTTCTGACCTATGTGGGCATTGCATGATACCCACATACTTAAATACATTCATACATGTAAAATAAAAATAACAAAAACAAAATACCTTTTTTTTTTGTCTTTTTGAGACAGGGTCTCCCTGTAGCCCCAGCTGTCCTGGAACTCACTCTGTAGACCAGGCTGGCCTTGAACTCACAAAGATTCGCCTGCCTCTGCCTCCCAAGTGCTAGGATTAAAGGCATGCACCACCACACCCAGCTATAAAATACCTTTTTAAAATAAAAATATTGGGAAATTCTAAAAATATCTCCTTTTGAGTAGTTTTTGCTTTGCCTTGTTATGAAAAAAAATTAGCAAAAGAGAAGCCAAATGTTTGGGGACTCCTAAGACCTTATGAAGATGTCATTACAGATATAAAACTTCCAGGGAATACATTTTTGTATATATAAAAATCATATACCAAGTATACATTAGAACCTATATTAAGAAGCCCAAGTTAGATGGAGACTTAATTCTATATTTGCTTATCTATAATATTAATTTTATCCAGAAGTAAAAGCATGTCACATTCCAAATTTAATTTCAAAAAAGGTATATATTCTTAGGAGAGGTACTGTAGATTATCCCAACATTTTATGATACTCCTTGCAATAGTACAAACAGTGGAAAGCTCACAAGGGTCTTAGTTTCCTACACGACTAGAGCTCTAGGTGAGAATCAGATTCCAGTATCAGATCACTTGAGTAACAGCAGAATTCAGACAGTGGACATGAAGAAAAGCCTGGTGTTAGCCAACCATTTCACTCATGAATGAGATTGGAGACTTTGACTCTGTCAGCAAGCTCTGCAGGCTATCTTCTTTAAGGAAAAGATCACGGGGCAGACCAATTCTGCCAAGTTTATTTTTGTTAGTAATTCCTAGTGGCTCATTCTGAGATTTTTTTTGCCTATAGCTAGTCCAACAATTTGTCTATTTATAAATCCCCTTAAAATTCTTAACTTTTTATATATATCCCAAATCTAATTGGCTATTAGCTCTCTCCTTGGAGGAATAACTCACAGTGGTTGCCACAAGCTTATGTCCTCTAGTGGTTAGGAGATGTTATAAGCCACAATAAGAACTTGTCACCCTTTATAGAGAAACCACAGTTTGCGGATTAGCATATCATCCAAGCATCTGTGTCTATGCTCACAGCTTAGCTTGACATAATAATTAGTACTGCTTAAATGCCTGTACATCCCAATAGATTGTGCTTTGTTAATATGACTAAAAAAGGGTATTACTGGAAAAGCTGTCAACCCCATGAAGGGAAACAATCTGACTAGACCTAAAGTCCAAAAACTCCAAAGAAATTAGACGTTTTTTTTTTCACCCACTTGTGCCCCTTTCCCAAAGCCCAGGGAACAAACTGCGGAAAATAGGGGCATGGTAGAATTGTAAGGGCTGTGGAGAGATAGGGGTGAATCTATGAGACTACAGGAATATAGTCTGGACTCCTAACTGATCAACATGCCTGTGCATACAAGCTTCTCCAACTGGACTATAGGAACCTTGGGTTGTTCAGAATTTGGACATATATACTTGCAAAATGCACCAATTACCTAATGTATGACATACTGAGTAACATCAATGTTACTGCAAACAACTGTGTCATTATATTGTAGAATCCCTTAAAAAAATTCTCTAACTTCTTCATACCAACAGAAGTCAATTATGTGAGATGAAATCTAAGACAAATGACCAGAACTGGTGGGGTGTGAAGGCACCAAGGGTCTTGTATCAGAGAACAGAGTGCTGATAGTCCATAGAAAATGGTGATAAAACAGTTCCTTAAATTAAAGGTCTTGACAGAATGTATGAATTTCAATGAGAGGGCTACAGGAGGGCCAGTGGGGTAAGGGAGTATAAGATGATTAATTGAAATGTTCTGTATGAAATACACAAATATGCAATAAAAATTTACAAAAAAATTAATGGTCTTGGTTGCCTAGAGCAAAGTATCAAACCTCTACAGAGAAGCTAAGGAGCATGGGTTTTTTTTTTTTTTTTTTACATGTGATACAGGGCATAAGTAACAGGTTCAGGGATTTGTGTTGCTTTGTCTATAACAATTTCTTTTTTTTTTTTTTTTTTTTTTTTTGGTCTTTTCAAGACAGGGTCTCCCTGTAGCCTCAGCTGTCCTGGAACTTACTCTGTAGACCAGGCTGGCCTTGAACTCACAAAGATCCGCCTGCCTCTGCCTCCCCGAGTGCTAGGATTAAAGGTGTGTGCCACCACGCCCTGCCTGTTTATAACATTTTCTAAGCTGCACTATTTATCTTATTGCTCTGAGCTTAAGTGCCAATATGCTACTATGATGATGGGGTTTCATCCAGGCTTGACTACATTGTAGGTACAGAGATATTGGAACATAGTTTTAGAGAACTAACATTTCCCCCAAAATGCAGCAGGCATTTTTGTCTAACAGGAAGAAAGGAGGTACTTAAAAGGGTATGCAATTCAAATTACTGCAGGTTGCTCGTGAGAGAATATAAAATATAACCAACAGTAACATATCAATACATTTAAAATCACCTCCATAGGCTCAAGTGTTTGAACACTTTGTCCCCACTGCTGTTTGGCAGGAGGTTGTGGACTCCTCAGGAAGTATAGCCTTGCTGGAGGAAGCGTGTCACTGGGGGTGGGAGCTGACAGCCTTGCCCTGCTTCACGTTTGCCGTTGAGGATGGCCTGTCTCAGCTTCTGGTCCCTTCTGCTATGCCTGCTGCTTGCTGTCACACTTCCTTGCCATGATAGACTCATGTAAGCCAATATAAAGTCTTTCTTTCATATGTTGCCTTTGTTTATGGTGTTTTATCACAGCAAAAGAAAAGTAACTAATGCAATGACAAAAATCTTCTCCCTGGTCACGACGCCCATGACAAATTACTACGATGCCATGGATCAAGAGCAAGGTATCGGTGCGGCGTATTTTGGTGTTCTTCTGGAATCGAAAGCTGTTTATTTTGGGACAAATGTAGCAGCTAATGACAATTCATTAATCAAAAAAGCCTTCTGCCACAAGTCCAGTAACTTTCAGGATATATCAACCAACAGTAGTTTTGCAATTCCCAGTCCTTTTCAGGATCATATCTCAGCACTTAAGTACATCTATAAAAGTTGGTTCTCAGGGCTGGAGAGATGACTCAGCAGTTAAGAGTACTGGCTACTCTTGCAGAGGACCTGGGTTTGGTTTCAGGCATCCACATGACAACTAACTACTGTCCTTAGTTCCAGTTCCTGGGGTGCTGTGCTGGATAGCTTTAGTGTCAACTTGACACACCTGGGTTGAGGGAGCCTCAGTTGGGGAACTGGCTCCATTGGATTGGCCTGTGGCCACATCTGTGGAGTATTGTCTTGATTGTCGGGCAATGTGGGAGGACCCAGCCCACAATGAGTAGTGCCACTCTAGGCAGGTTGCGTGTACGGTATAAGAAGGCGGGCTGGGAATGAGCCAGGGGAGCAAGCCAGCAAACAGCATTCCTCCATGGCCTGTGCTTCAGCTCCTGCCTTCAGGTTCCTGCCCTGAGTTCCTACCTTGGGCTCCCTAAGTGATGAACTGTGACCCAGGAGATGTAAGCTGAATAAACCCTTTCCTCCCCAAGTTGGTGTTGGTTGGAGTGTTTTGTCACAGTAATTGAAGACAAACCAGGAGATGTAAGCAAGCTGAATAAACCCTTTCCTCCCCAAGTTGGTGTCGGTCAGAGTGTTTTGTCACAGCAATGGAAGACAAACTAGGACAGGTGCCAATGCCCTTTTCTGGCCTCCACTGGCATGGGTGTGGCATGGGCATGACATGGGTGTATACATGCAGGGAAAACACTCAGACACATTCATTTAAAAGTTGAGAGAATTTAGTTGGAAAATTCATCTCTCTAGTACAGTGTATCATGTACCACACCCTCTTCTGATTTTATAGTTCAAGATGTTGATTAACTAGACCAGTTCATCAGTGAGTAATGTTATCCAATATACACTGCACCAGGAAGCTCTGCACATTAACTCCATTTATGTTCAGCTCCTTAGAAATAAAAGGAAAATATATTCTTGTGTAAGGCTCAACTTACGTTCACATGTGTTTTGAAAGTGTTCTCAGGGTGTGCTCTTATGAAAGGATGGCTCATGGCCTTGTGATTTGTGTTCAGAATCTTTTTTTTCACCAGTTTTATTGAAGCTCTGTGCATTTTATATAAGATTACATTACTAATCAAATCTAGACCTGTTATCCCCGCTCTACCCCCACCCTACCAGAGCTCATGCATTCTGCCAAACATGTTTTTCATCTTTTGTGTGTTCAGAATCTTTTCAAATTCAGTGATATCATTGTTCTGATGGACAGTTACTAAATTTGTCATGACTAGAATTTCTGGATCATTTCTATATGGCTTGGGACCCTGTGGGTCAAATGGATTTATTCTTGATTCATTAGTACATTTGCTGAGCCCAAATATTTTAAGCAAGTAGTCATTTTGGACTTCCTGATTAAGCATTATTTTTGAAGCCTTCACACATCCAGATTCACCTTCTCTCAGGCGTCTTTGGCGGCCACACACTGATGACTCATGATGAGGGTGGCAGGCTTGATGTGATGAGCTTGTCACAGAGTTTCTTGGGGTTTGCCTTTATGATTGTTATTTTTCTTTGTTGTGCTCATTTGAATTTCCAGTACAAAAATTTCTAATAACTGTGTACCTTTTTCCAGGCCATCTTCTCCATCACCAGTTTGGCTGGACTGATAGAACTAGCATAAAGCATCTTTAAAACTTTCCTTATTCTTCTCATTCTAAATGTGATTTTCTTTAAAGTTTTCTTTTTGTTTTAAGCTATAGGGTGCCATTCAGAGCATATTTCTTTTCTCTTTTTTTTTTAGTTTTTTCCTTTTTTTTTGGTAATTTTGAGGTATTTTTGGTACTAAAGGGTCTCCCTTTTAGTACCAGCTGTTCTGGAGCTCGCTCTGTAGACCAGGCTGGCCTTGAACTCACAGAGATCCGCTTGCCTCTGCCTCCCAAGTGCTGGGATTAAAGGCGTGCACCACCACACTCAGCTTCAGAGCATATTTCTTAAAATTTTTAAAAAAATTTTATGTGTATAAGTGTATTGCCTGCATGTATGTAAGTGCACCTTGATCATGCTGTGACCATGGAAGTCAGAAGAAGCTGTCAAATTCCCTTGAACTGGAATTATANGTCTGTCAGCCGTTGTTGTGTCTCATATCCTGGCTATTCTGTGCTCTGAGCTTGTTTTAATACATGCTACGAAATATTTTTATCCGTCTTTTAACTTATATTTCTTCGTCCCTGGGTAGAATTATAGAAAGCCTGTTAAAGAACCTCTGGTTCTTTACTAGACACATTTGTAAAAATGCCCATAACAATTTATGCTGGATCGCTTTAGCTGTCAGCTTAGCTCACTTGGGCTAGAGGGAGTCTCAGTGAAGGAGGAATTTCCCTCCACTGATTGGCCTGTGGCCCATGGCTTGGGGGGGGGCTGTGGGGCCCATTTTCTTGAGTGATTGTGGGAGGTGTAAACCCCTCAGCCCACTGTGGCAGTTCCACCCCTGGACAGGTAGTCCTCTATTGTATAAGAAAGCAGGCTGCGCACAGCCAGAGCGCGCAAGCCAGTAAACAGCGTTACTCCATGGCCTGTGCCCCAGCTCCTACCTCCAGGTTCATACCCCAAGTTCCTAGCTTGGGCTCCCTAAATGATGAAATGTTACTGGGGAGATGTAAGACCAATAAACCCTCTCCTCCCCAGGTTGGTTTTGCTCAGTGTTTTATCACAGCAATAGAAATAACTAGGACAAACATTCCTGCTTTTCCAGGAATTTGGCCCCATTGGACACACCATAAAAGGTTCCTATCAACTTAAGCTGATGCTTCAGAGCTCTCTTTTTTTCTCTTTTCTGTCTTTTTGAGACAAGGTTCCCTGTGGCCCCAGCTGTCCTGACACTCGTCTGTAGTGACCAGGCTGGCCTTGAACTCACAAAGACTGCCTGCCTCTGCCTCCCAAGTGCTAGGCTTAAAGGCGTGCCGCCACCACGCCAGCTGATGTCTTTCTATACTCTGCCCTTAACCCTACTGGATCTTCTTGCTCCTTATGGACTGTCTCACTAATGATCTTTAGGATCAACTTCTAAACTTTTATTAACATTATTTCCCTAACTCTCTCTTCTCTCTGTTCTGTCTCTGTCTCTGTCTATCTGTCTCTGTCCGTCTTTATCCTGTGCATGGGTGGATGCATGCTATGGTGCACATGTGGGGGTGGGAGGACACACTGCAGAGCCAAGTCTCTCATTCTACCATGTATTGGTCCCAGGGATCGACTAGAACTCAAATCATCAGACTTGGTGGAAAGCATCTATCCATTGACCTATTTCACCAAGTCCAGAATCAACTTCTAAAAAATCAACTTAATGAAAACATAATTCATATATCACAAAATTCACCCATTTAAAGTTAATGTCCAATGGTACTTAATATATTCATAGAATTATGCAACTGTTATCACAATAAATTTTAGAATATTTTCATTACCTAAAATGGAAACTCCATAACCATTAGTAGTCATTTCAACTTCTACTTCCTTAAGCTTGTGGTCTTCTGTTTCACTGTGTCTGTCTACTCTGAGCATTTTTCGGTTCTTCCATTCTAACTGTATTTTTTCTTTTTTTGGGTCTTTTTTGGAGACAGGTCTCCCTTCGGCCCCAGTGGTCTGAACTCAACATGTAGACCGGCTGGCCTTGAACTCACAGGGAGATCCACTTGCCTCTGCCTCCTGAGTTTGCGGGATTATTAAAAGCTGTGTTCTATCACATCTGGTGCCTAACTGTAATTATATATATTTGACTAACACCTAGCGGTTCTCCTCCCCACTAACTACCCCACGTTTGGGAAACATATATATACAAGAAAAGGCAGAAGATGTGGAAAAGATATTTGCATCATGATGACTGGATTATTTAAAGTGTGGTAGCTTATCACAAAAAGAAAGAAAACATTTAGCACCAAAAAATGAAATTATGTATTTGTGACGACACAGTCATACTTGGTTTTGTCATACTTATGACAAACAAAATAAGTGGAACAGAAAAAGTATCACACGATCTGACTCATATGGAGAATCTAGAAAGGGCCAAAGTCCCAAAGTTTTTTATTTTTTATTTTTAAATTTTATTATTCTGTTATGTGTATGAATGTACTGTCTGCATGCAGGTCTGTGCACCATGTTGTGCAATTCCGCATAGGTCAGAGAGGTTCTCGGATCCCCTGGAATGGAGTTCTCTGGAACTGGAGTTTCAGATGTTCTCAGCCGCCCTGTGGGTGCTGGGGATCGATCGAACCCAGGTCCTCTAAGAGCAAGTTTCTTCTCCTTTTTTGTGCTCTTAATCGCTAGCCATCTCTCCAGCCCCAGGCAAAGACTTTCTAAACTCAGTGCCTCATGCATACTAGCCTAGCCCTCCCATCCCTTTTTATTTTATTTTTTCAGACAGGTTGCAAGTTTGCCTAGGCTAGCCTGGGCTCACCTGTTTAGCCCTGGATGGCCTTGAATTTTCAATTCTCCTAGCTCAGCTTTCTCATGGCAGGTCAGTACCACCCACAGTACTTTCCATCCACTAGGCACCCAAGCAACATCTGATGATTACAGTTATGCTGGGGCAAGTGAGTTCTTCCTGGAATTATTTTAAGACGCATTTTTTGAGGACAAGGTCTTACTATATACTCACTATTGTATAGCCCTGGCTGGCCTGGAACTTTGTATAAGACTAGGGGGACTTGAACTCATAAACTTGAACTTCTTTGCCTCCCAAGTGGCATGTACCACCACTCAGCTATGCATCTCTTAACTAGTAAAGAAATTCGTTGCCATTTTTTAAAACTTATGAATATTTTCGTAGAAAACAACAGGTATGTGCTTTCTGAAAATACCTTTGCAACTCTGTCATATACTTCCATAGCCATGATCCACTTGCACAGACCTTCAGCTGCCGAAGAAGCTTTAGCGACCTTAGGGGGGTCAAACTCAGGGTTTGTCAAGTATTCACTACGAATCTTTTGCATAACAGCCACCTATATAACAAGATTTAGTTTAATCTTACAGCCGATATCATTTCAAGAATCATAGGAGGAAAAAAAATATGATAATTAAAAACCTTTGGATTTAAAAACTTATATTGTGGACCCAGGAGATAGATTACCGGGTAAAGGCTATTGCTACCAATTCTGATTATCTGAGTTCGATCTCTGGGACAGCATGGTAGAAGGAGAGAACTGTTTCCTAAAAGTTGTGCTCGGGCCTCTATATGTGGGCATGGGATACATGTATATAACACAGCACCCACATATACACACAAAATAAATGCAAGTACGTTTTATTTTTATTTATTTATTGGTTATGTATTTTATTGTTCTTTAACCAAAATCTGGGACCCGTGTCTCCCCCATTCCCCCAACCCAAATCAGAGCTCTGCATTCTGCCAAACATGCGTTTCCATCTCTTGTCGTCTTTCCATTATTTTCATTGAGGGAAAGTTGATGTTTGAGCACGAAGTTCACTGGTTTCAGTCAGTCTTTGATGCTCGTTTTCTGTGTGTGTTGTTTCCATATGCATACGCCCAAATGCTTTGACAAATGCTAGGGGGCCCTACACAAGCAATACTTACAACTAGGGTAATTGCCACTAGCATCCACAGACTTGAGGGAGTGGATCCCATTTGTTTCGGGTTTGGTTGTTTTCTGGGCCTGGTTTACTTCACTCAGCATGCTGTCCTCTGGCTCCAGCCATTTTCTCTGCCCAAAGCTCGTCGATGTCTCTTTCTTTACTGCTGCATCAGAACTCCATTGTGTAGAGTGCTACCCACATTTTCTCTATTCCACTCATACAGTTGAGGGGCTCATTTAGGCTTGGTTCCAGCTCTTGCTATGTGAAGAAGCTGCAAATAAACAGGCCGTGCACTGTATCTCGGTGGGGGTAAGTCTTGAGGGTGACATGCCCAGGAGTGGTATGCGCGGGTCGGGTTGGCAAGTTCATTCAAGTCTTCCAGGGTATCTCACCACTGCTTTCCATAGTGGCTGTAGGAGTTTACATTCCACCGCATGTGATTGCGTGTTCTCCCTTTCCCCACACACCTCTCCAGCACTGGTATCATCTTGTTTTCTTGATCCTTAGCCCAGTTTATCTGGAGTAGTGATATCTAAAGTGGTTGTTTTGATTTGCATTTCTCCTAATGGATTAGTGATGTTGAACATTTTGACGTGTTTCCAGACATCTCTAATTCCTCTTGTCTTGTGAACGTCTTCTGTTCAGTTTTGCTCCATCTATTGAGTCGGGGTCTTTGTTTGTTTTCTTTGCTTGTTTCTTTGTAGTTATCTATATCTGGAAAATCAATGCTTTGTTCAGTGGTATCTGCAGTTGAAGTTTCCTCCCCACTCTGTGGGATTTCTCTTCCACTCCTTGATTTGTCTTCTTTTTGATGTACAGAAGCTTTTGAGTTTAATGAGAGTCCCATTGTCAATTGTCGACCCTATAATTCTTGTGCAGCTGCTGTCTGATTTAGGAAGTCTTTTCTTCGCCTATGCTCTTGTAGTATTTGCTGCCAACTTTTTTTTTATCACCTTCAGTGTTTGGGTTTCCACGTTGAGGGTCTTTTGACCACTGGAGTTGCTTTTGTACAGGGTTGAGAGGTAAGGGTTTAATTCATTTCTTCTAATAAGTGGTGATCACAGTTTTGCCAACACCACCTGCTGAAGGATGTTTCTTTTTGTCATTTTCTCCCATTGTGGTCTTCTTGGCCACTTGTCCAATATGAGCTGGCTGAAAATTGTATGTGCTCAATTTGGATCTTCCGTTATGTTCCATTGGTTACACCAGGTCTTTCTTTTGTGCCGTACCAGGCTGTTTTATGACTATAAGCCCTGTAGTTAGTTTAATATGGTATAGGAGATTCCCCCTTGTAGTTCTCTTTTCATTCATGGTTTGTTTTGGCTACTTTTGGGGTCTTTTGTTTCTCCCAATGAATTAAAGAACTGTTTGTTTCACGCCCTGTGAAGAAACTCTTGGGATTTTTGATTGGGATTGCATTAAAATCTATACAAGAGTTTTGGTAAATGGATATTTTACACAAGTTCATTTTCCCAATCCATGAGCATGGGACGGTTTTTCCACTCTCTGAGGTCTTCTTTCAATTCTTTCTTTAAGGTTTAAAAAAAACTTTTTGTTGGAGAGTCTTTGGTGTCTTGAGTTAGGTTTGTTCCTAGTGTATTTATTGTTTTGCGCTATGTTGAGCTGGGAAGGTCTCTTTGCATTCTTCTCCAGTTGCTTGTTCTTGGTGTAAAGAAAGGCATTTCGTTTTCAGGTTAATTTTGTATTCCTGCCACTTTGCGAAATCTGTTTAATCGTTTTCTAGGAGTTTCTCTGGTGGAGTTTTTTGCATCCTTAAGTAAACAATATTATCATCAGCAAAAAGGATAGTCTGACTTCCTCTTTTACAATATTACATCCTTTAATATCTCCTTTTCTTGCTTATTGCTCTAGCAGCCTGTTTCTTCAAGCACTCTATTGAAGAGGAGTGGTTGACTAGGGGCAGCCTTGCCGGAGTTCTTACCTTTAAATGGATTCCTTCTGTCATTTCCACATTAGGTGATATTGGCCTTGTGGGTTTTCATGTATATGGCCTTGATTACATTGGAGGACATGATCACTCCCAATCCAACTTACTTCTAGGATCTTTAGCAAGCTATTTGTAAAAGGTTGCATGCAATGGAGGTTTTTTTTTTTTTTTTGGTTTCTTTTCAGAACACTCGAGAGCGCTTGTCTGAATACCGTAGATCTGAACTCACAGATCCGCTGTCCCCTAATTCAGATTATGTGCCCGGCTGATGGTGGTTTTGTTGATTCTCGTTTTATTGTTGTGATGTTATTGCTTTTTGTTAGGTTGAAACCATCCCTGCACTCTCTGGTATGAATCAAACTCCTGGTCATGATGGCTGTCTTCTTGATGTGGGTCTGTACTGCGCTTTGCCAGTATTCTGTTTAGAATTTTGGCATCTGTGTCATGAGGGGCAGGGTCTATAATTCTCCTTTTTAGTTCGATCTTTGTCTGGTTTTGGTAATAGAGTGCTGTGGCTTCATAGAAGGAATTTGGGAAGTCTCCATCTGATGTATCTTCTAACAAGTTCAGTAATATGGTTAATAATGGTTGTAGGTCTTTTTGACATGTTTTATAGAATTCTGTCCTGTGAGAACCATCTGGGCCTGGCTTTTTTGGTTTTGGAGGCTCTTATACATCCTCTTTTTTCATTAATGTTATGGGTCTGTTTAGCTGCTGCTCTCTCTTGGCCAAGCTTTGAGTGTCCCAAGATTCAGATATTACATCCATTTCTCCTAGATTTCAAACCTTGTGTAGATATATGGTTCTTTCAGTATTTCCCTATGATTGTATTGGATCTTTTCCTTGTCTCGTTGTGATATTTCACTTTTCATACAGGATTGTATTGATTTGGAGTTGTTCCTTCTTTCTTTTGTTAAACTGGCTAGAGGTCTGTCTATCCTTGTTTTATTCTTTCAAAGAACCAACTTTTGCTTCATTGATTTTTGTATGTTTTTCTTTGTTTCTATTTCATTGATTTCGTGCTCTATTTTTGTTATTTCTTCCTGTCTGTTGCTTTAGGGTTCCTCTGTTGTTGCTCTCAAGTGCTTTTAGCTGTAGTGTTAGATCATTTCACTTGTGCTCTTTCTGTTTTTCTAAAGTTAGGACACCAGGCCTATACACATTCCCTCTTAGGACTGCTTTTAAGGTTATTCCATAAGTTTTTGTGTTGTATTGTCATGTCATTGCGTTCAGGAATGTTTTATTTCTTTCTTTACTCTTCTGACCATTCATTATTCAAGCAGTGTGTTGTTTAGTCTCAGTTGTTCTTGTAGGCAGGAGGGCTTGTCACTGGTGTTGATGTTGAGCTTTCATTGCACTGTGGTCTGACCGATGTATGAAATGATTTCAATCTTTTTGTATTTGTTGAGGTTTTCTTCTGGTCCCACGGATGTGGTCAATTTTGGGAAATTGTTCCCTGTGGGTTGCTGAGTTAGGAAAGACTTGTACTTCTCTGTCTTAGATGGTGGATATTCGGTAGAGGTCTATGACGGTCCATTTGGTGTATAATATCGAAAGTTCAGCTGTCTCTCTCTGTTTATTCTTTGTCCTGTTGACCTATCTAAAGGACTCAGTGGGGTTTTTGAAGAATCCCCACTATATAGTGTAGCTGGGGTTAGTCTGTGACTTGTTGTCCTGGAGCAATTGTCTTTTATATAAAGTTTGTGCACCAGATTTGGGCATATTATTATCATAATGTGAAAATCTTCTTTGTGATTGTTCCTTTATAGAAAATGTAATGGGCTTCTTTGTCCTTCTGATTTCTTTTACTTTGACGTCTATTTTGTCCTGATATTAGAAAGCAACACCGCTTTTTCTTTTTTGTACCCATTTTGCTCTGGGAATTTTTTTCCATTCCCTTCCTCTTAAGGTGGTGCCTGTCCTTGAAAGGTAAGATGTGTTTTCGTGTGACAGGCTACATGTTCCATTCCCAGTACCCGCAGCGTGGCGATTTATGTTTGCCTTAATTTTTTTTTGTTCAGGACGGTCTCCCGAGCTCTTGTCTCCTCTTGTAACCAGCTCTATCCGCACTCTGCTCCCGCAGGCAGGATTAAGGCGGATAGTCCCATTAATATTTACGGTTATACTGATAGGTTTTGGTGTTCTTCCTTTTGCCTATTATCCATTCTGCGGTTTGTTGTTTCAGGTTTCTACCTCTTGCAGTTATGCGCTTTATTGATTCTTTTTCTAGTGTTGCCTGGGTTTGGTGCTCCTTTCTTTGTTCTTTGAATTGCTTCAAGTATTCTCTGAGGGTTGGTTTTCCAGAGCATGTATTCTTTTCAAGTCGTTTATGTTCCCTAGGGATTTTTCTCCTCTTTCAACTATATATTGACATTTTTGCTGGTTATAGTAAACCTGGGCTGCATTCCATTGTCCCTCCTACACTGGGAATGCTTCTGCTCCAGGTTTCTTCTCTTGCTTTCATACGTTTGCCTGTGAGAAGTCACGTTGTATATTCTGCTAGGTTTCCCTTATAGGTCACTTGTTGTTTTCTCTTGGCTTTAAGGAATTTTGTCTTGAGTTTTGGGTAGTCTCAGCATTTTAAATTATGACTGTGGCGTTGAGAATTTTCTTCTGTCCTTCTGTTTGATTCTTGGTGCTTCTTGTAGGTATTGGTTTTTTTTAGTTGGGGAGTTTCATCTATTATTCTTTTGATTGAACGATTTGATCAATACCTTCTCTTGGATTCTTACTCCTTCCTCTATTCCTTGATATGCGACGTTTATCTTTTCATAGTGTCCCACAGCTCTGTTGTTACCATTTTTGTGTATTTTTAAATTTTTTCCATAATCTTTCCTTGAGGTTTTTTTGTTGTTCTGTGTATCTCCAAGGTTGATATTCTTTTATTCTGCTTCCCTCATTCTGCTTCTGAGGCTCTTTTCATTCTCGTTCTCTTGATTGGATGAGGATTTGATTTCTTTTTACATTTCTCTGCTGATTTATTTAGTATTTTATTCTTTTTGGAGCTTCTTCCACTTCTCTTATTGTAGCTTCTTTGTTTCGCTGGTTGGTTTCTTTACTTTCTATTCAGCATGGGATCTTTTCAGTGTTTCTACTTCCTTCCGGAGCTTGTCACTTCTCTCAGGTTCCTTCTGAGTCCTCATTCTTTTCTTTTCTTTAATTTGCTTCTTTATATCTTTTAGTATCTTTAAGTGATGTCTCCCAATTGTGTTTTGATGTCTGTGTCCTGGGCTTCCCCGGGGGATCCCATGCAGGAGTCTTCCATAGTGTTGGTAAAGCTTGGGGGATGGGATATCCTGCACCTTTCCAAGTTTAGTCTCTTCTTCTGTGTCTTGGCATATGGGCTTTCTTTGCCTGTATTCCAAGTGAGTCCTGAAATGCTCTTCACTGTGTGAAGGTTCATGCTTTGCTTGCTTCCTTCAGCTCCTTCTTCGTAATCTCAGTTGGGCGTGGGGTGGGGGGGGGGGGGAGGTGTTGGGGCTCTTTCAGCCCGCGCCCCGGCACATGCTCCTGGGCCTCAGGAGATCTCAACTCTCAAGAGTCACCACAAGCGTGCCTTTAATACTGGCTGGGAGGATAACTCCGCCCCCACAGCCACTAGATCTAAGCAAGCCCAAGACCACACCTTTTAATCCCCGCTGTGGGGATAACTCCAACCTCACAGCCACAAAGGCCAATCAACCCCAAGACAGCAGGCTCAAACGATCAGCAATCAGCTCGCCAAGGCACCACCGTTCCTACCTGTCTTCCCCTCTTCCGGCCGCTGGGCTCGGAGATCTCAAATCTCAGAGTCACACAAGCGTGCCTTTAATACCGGCTTGGAGTATAACTCCGCCCCCACTGCCACTAGATCTAATCAAGCCAAAGACCACACCTTAATCCCCGCTGGGGGGGCTCACTCCAACCTCACAAACACAAAGGCCAATCAAACCAATGACAGCAGGAACAAACGATCAGCCATCAGCTCGCCAAGGCACCAGTCCTACCTGTCCCCTCCTCTTCCTGCCGCTGGCTCAGGATACGATCTCAAAAATGATGCAGTATGTTTTAAAAGTTACATTGTTTTGAAAAAAAAACATTTTTCGTACAGTTAAAAATAAGTATAAATGTAGCAAAAACACCACCTATATCGAGGATTAAAAATATAAAAAAAAATTTCTAGATACTGAACTAAGTGTTTCTTCCAACATACTAAAGACATATGGATTAAGGGAATAATTAAAAGCAAGAAAAATTAAACATTAGTAAATAACAATTTGAGTAGGAAATGTGATACCTTCTTACTTTATATAACTAAGCATAAGATTTCCTAATAAAGGAGCTACTTATTACAAGAAGATATTTAGAAAACTCAAGTCAACAGTACACTAAAATCATAACTTATTAACTTCTTTTTTTTTTTTGGTCTTTGAAGACAGGGTCTCCTATAAAGCCTCTGGTATCCGGGACTCACTCTGTAGGACCAGGTGGCCTCGAAACTCCCACCAGAGATCACCTGCCCTTCCTTCTTCAAAGTGCTAGGATTAAAGGCGTCTGCAACCACCACGCCTGGCATAACTTATTAACTTCTAATCATGTAAAAGTGTTTTTTGCATGATGAAAAATATTATATAGTACATTCATAAATGTAAAATTTACCTTTGGAATTGTCTCATTCTCCCACAAGGACTATCTCAGTATGTTTTATAAGACAGTACATAATTTTACAGATTTTACAGGTCATGACAAAGTCACATTAAGAGAAGTAAAAATCCAATGTAACTCACTGGAATGTTGTCCTTGTCATACTCTTTTAAATCCCTTAAGATATTCATATTCTCCCAGACTTTCTTTCTAGGGACCCCAAACGATTTATCTATAAAAAAAAGTTTATGGAAACTCATTAGCTGTACAACTAAAATGCACATTATTTAAAAAATGTATTCATGTACTTAAAAATACCAACTTTTCTTCTGAAATTAAGAGCCCTATTTCATTGGGTATGGTGGCACATGCCTTTGGACCTCTTGACTGTGAGTTTAAGGCCAGTCTGGCTTACTCAGCATATGCCAACCAAGGCTAGTCAGGGCTACATCGTAACTTGCTTAAAACAAAAACTAACAAACAAATCACAACAGCTCCTCCATGACAACAGCGTTAAATATACTAAAGATTTTAAATATGGACCAACTTCTACATCAAATTTTTTTTTTGTGCTTTTGACAAGGATTTCCCTGAACCCCAGGTGTCCTTGGAACTCACTATGTAGGGGACCGGGGGCCATGAACTCACAGCGATTCACCTGCTGCCTCTCATGTGCTGGGGAACTTAAAAGCATGCACCACTCACACCCAGCTTAATTTTTAAAAATGTAATTCCATTGGTGAAAACCAAGTACCCAAATGTAAACGCATGCATTTACAATCACTTGATTTTTGACAACGGTTTCTGGTTAAACTGGATAGCCAAATGTAGAAGAATGAAACTAGACCCGTATCTTTCAACCTGCACAAAAACTCCAAAGAGTCAAAAACCTCAACCATAAACGGACCTGATACCCTGATCCCATAGCGGAGACGTAGGCATACACTGGAACTCTATAAGGCACAGGAAAGGGTTCTGACAGGACTCCTCTGGCACGACCCCATTCAACAATTGAAAAGTGGGAACTCATTAAAACAAAAAAGCTTCTCTACAGCACAAGAAACAACCATTACGTGTGAATTAAAGCAGCAACCTACAGAACGGGAAAGACCTTTACCAGCTATACCTCCGACAGAGGGTTAGTATCTAGATATACAACGAACTAAAAATAAATATCATAAATTCCCACAATTTAACAATTGGGGGTAAGGAGCTGAACAGGGCTATGCTTAAAATAAAATGCAAATGGCAAGAAATATTTTTTAAAAACGTTCATCTTTAGTCATCAGGAAAAAAAAATCTAATAAAACCACTTTCAGATTGCATCTTACTGAACTCAGAATGGCTAACATCCCAAAAGAACCGGACAAATTGCGGGGATGGCAAGGATGTGGAAAGGGGGACTCTTATCCATTGTGCTGGGGAACGTACGAGCTGGTATAGGGCCCTATGGATAGAGGTTTTCAGAAAGCTGGTTAGTTACTCATATGGACTGATAGCAATGTTGGCACCATGCACACGTCCTAATTAAGCTCAAGTCAGATGAAATCCCAGCAGAGACATGAAGAAGTATGTAGGAAACCCCAACCCTATCTAAGGAAGAAGTATTGGTATCCAATGGGTGCCTGGAGAGAGAGAGCCAGTCTCATCTAAGGGTGGGACTCTTGGTATGTTGACAGGCTCCAGCAGATGTGAACCTGTACTGAAAGGGTCATTGGGACACAAATTTGACTTCCATAGGCCTTTCTATACATATAGTATACATATATACATGTGTATAACACTTGTATATCTACACATACATTATAAAGTTTCAAACCTATCTATACATAATACCTTATATAGGAGTAGATGAAAACTTGGGAGGGTTTTATTAAGGGGTGCATGATGATAGGAGAGGAGGATTAATATGATAAAAATATTTTGTATGGAATTTTCAAAAATAAAAAAAAAAAAAAAAAAAAAAAAAAAAAAAAAAAAAAAAAAAAAAAAAAAAATTTAAAAAAAAAGATTGGTTCTTAGGCTGGGCATATGTGCTCACCTTTAATCCCCGCACTCAGGAGGCAGAGGGCCCGGTGGATCAGGCCGCCTGGTCTACATTTATAAGTGGTTCCATGACAGACTGTGCTACAGGAGACCCTGTCTCAAAAAGTACAAAAAAAAAAAAAAACAAAAAAAAGATTGGTTCTTGGCCAGGCATGGTTGGCTTGCATTTAAATCCCAGCCTTGGGAGTTGAGGCCAGTTGGTACAAAGGAATTTCAGGTTAGGTGGGGCTGGCAAAGATTAGCCGGTCTCCAAAAAACTAATTTGGTTTGTTTGTTTTAGTACTCATTTCTTCTCTGTTAATGCGACTAATTTGATTGAGGGCCCCATATTTTTTTTTACTCTCTCACGTCGGTAGACTTTTAAAAAGTTTTAAATTAAAAAAACTAAAACAAAAATGTGTTATGGTGGCATATGCCTTTTAATCCCAGCACCGGGGAGGCAGAGGCCGGTGGATGGAATCTCTGTGAGGTCCTATCAAGTTCCAGACCAGCCTGGACTACATAGAGAGAATACATCAGAAAACCATACCAAACCAAAACAAAAGATTTACAACAAACAGTTTGGAATCAGGATTCACATCTAGGTTTTACTATTACAATCCTTAAAAGAAAATGTCTGTAAATTTAATGTAGAATATGCCTTCCTCCTTAAGGGATATACCTTGAATTATAATTTTAATAGCAGGTAACACTGTGAGTTCGCTGCTTATAAGGCTTTATATATAAAAGCTTTATGTGAATAGCTAATCTAATCCTTAAAACTTGGATTTTGAATGTGACGTAGATACTTGATTATCTTATTGCAGGAGCTCCCAAGAGGTTTCAACACATTATAAGGTCACACTGTTGTTACTTGGGGTCAAGATTCTAAACAGGCTGGAGTGATGACTCGTTGATTAAGAGCACTGGCTGCTCTCTCGGAAAAGGACCCAGGTTCAGTCCCAGTACCCCACATGTGATCTGACCCCCTTCTACTGGCCTTGTAGGCATTGCATGCATGGTGCACTTATACACATAAAAAAAAAAAAAAAAAACACACACCACACACACAACACACACCCTTTCTGAACTTCATATTCTGGCTCCATAGTCTTTGTCTTTTAATTGAATGTTTTGCAGATCAGGGACTTCACAGCAATCCTCCTCATCTGTTCTTGGCATGTGTCAGCATTACCACGTGAGCCATCGCACCTCCCTTTTTTCTTTTCATTGTTGGGGTACCGGCTCTCATGTAGCCCATGTCCTTGGACTTTGCTCAGTAGCTGAGGCTGACCTTGGATCTAGCCCCTTGTCTCCCCTCTGGAGGACTGGGATCACCACATCTTTTAACATCATGCTTTATCATCACCATGCTTTTAACAACTTTACTACACAGTTTCCTTAACTCGGCAAAAAATTTGAATTCTCATAAATAACATTTATGTTATATGCTAGATTCTCTCAAATCTGAGCTACAAAATACAGGTCTTAATACAGGCATCTTGGGCTATAGCCTTAGCTGTCAACTTGGACACACCTGGTTAGAGGGAACACTTTTTGAATTTGAATTTTACATTGGGCTGGCCTGTTGCCTGTCTACGGGGCATTTTCTTGATTGTTGATGATGTGGGAGGGCCCGCCCACTGTGGGCTATGCCACCCCTAGATAGTTGGTTCTGTTCCTGTATAAATAAAGGCCATGCTGATGGGGGCTGGAGAGATAGCCTACCCGTTAAGAGCACCCACTGCTCTTGCAGAGGAACCTGGGTTTCACTCCCCAGCACCAACATTGCCAGCTGAGAACTGTCTGTAAACTCCAATTCCAGGAGAACTCCAGTTCCAGGGGACCCAAGCCCTCTTCACCTCTGCGAATTGCACTACACGTGTGCACAAACCTAATTGCAGGGGGACAGACAGAGTACATTCAATACACATAAAAAATAAATAAATATAAAAATATTTTAAAAAAGCATGCTGAGCAGGGGCCAGAGGAGTAAGCCAATAAGCCGTTACCTCCATTTACTGTGATCCAGGTTCTGCTGGCGTGCCCTTCATGATGGACTGTGTACGTCAAATAAAACCTTTCCTCCACTATTCGGTTTTGGTCAGTGTTTTTTTTTTTTTTGTCACAGCAATTGATGACAAACTGGAACAGAAACTCATATCAGGTTTGTGGGGTATTGCTGTGATTGACCTGACCTTGGTGTTTTGAAGATTGTGGAAATGTTTGAGACTCTGAGTGAGAAAAGCTCACGGTGCTTAGTGAGTTGTTGCTGTGGATCTTGGAACAGCAATGCTGAAGAGAAATGTGGATGAAAGTAACGGGACGGCTTTGAAAAAGTTTCAAGGGAAGTAAAAGACTATCAGGGAAGTTTGTGAGATATTTTGAATAGGTCTGTGGGTTCTTGGCAGCTGGGGCTGAAGATCAGCTGTAAGTAACACGAGACTAGCACCACTGAAGTGAATCCTTTGATTTACTGAAATTAAGGTGCTGAAAAATGAGCAGTGATTAAGAGAACAAGCGAAGGGGTGGCAGCTCCACTGTGTGAATCTTCAGAGAAATATTTCCTCATGTTCAGCACACAGAAGCTGTGGTCCAGAGGAACCCAAGCCTCCATCTCAAGCAGGAAGCATGACTTGGTAATATATAAGAGTCTCCTACATAGTACTGGGTTTAAAGGCACTAAGGGGTCCTGGAGAGCAGCCAAGGCCTGGCACTGTGAGATGCCAGGAAAAGACATTTTTGAAGTGCAGTCTCAGTTGCAGTGGAAACCCCAGGATTAATAAAAGGGTCATGGAGAGAATCCGAGCTTGTGCCTCGAGAGGCCAGGAGAGCCCCGTAGTGAAGCTTCAACCTTGGTTGAACATATTGGCCATGCCAGGGCCATGGGACAATCACCAAGGACAGCAGCAGCTGTGGGGTGGAGCCTACGAGACAAGGTCTGTGTGCTGGCCAGCACAGTTACAGACGGGAAAGCTCGCCCAAGCCCTGGGAGGCCAGAAGATCGGGATGAACCTCACACATCCAGCCTCGGGCTACTTTGCTGGATTTTGGTTTTGGCGACTCTTTCCTTTTGAAATAGGATAGTATTTAACCTTGTTTTGGATTTTATAGGGAGCCCACAGTTAAAAAGATTTTTAAAAGAGAGTGCGACTTTTAATGTGTTTGTCTTGGATTTTTTTTAAAGGATGTGGGACTTTACAATTATTACTATTTTTTGTTGTGATTTCAGCATTAACATCATATCTGGGGGACAAGAAATGGAACAGGTCGTAGCTTTTAATAGCCGTGTGTTTGTGTGGCAGTTGACAAGGGGTCAGTCGTGCTGGATAGCTTGAGTGTCAACTTGGCACAACTGGGTACCCCCCCCAAAAAGGGGGTAACTGCATGGGGAAATTTCCTCCATTGGACCAGTCTGGGCCATGTTTGTGGGACATCTTCTTGATTGTTGAGTGACATTGGGCGGCCCAGGCCACTGTGGGTGGTACCACCCTGGGGTTGTGTGGTACCTGTTTTGTTGTCCTGTATTGTCATGAAGGAAGAAGCAGACTACAATACATCTTGTTTCATTCTAACCATGCAGTAGCTGGGAGTCCTGTGTAGACAGAGAAGGAAATAGAAACAACTACATTTCTGACAATGTACACACTAGAATATACATAGATACTATTTTCTGTAGATATTTCTGAGTCCATTGAATCTAGAGAGCAGTGTTTCTTCCTTGAATTGCATGCTGTTGATAATTTGATGATAGCAGTACAAACAAGTTCTGTAATTCATGAATATGATTTACATCTGTGCCTTGTTATTACCTTGCCTCCAGTTCCCGAAGGATCTGAAATTTTCTCTGGTTTTATGTCTTTCATGACACAAACAGCAGCCATAACTAGCTTAACACCAGCTGGAGGATTCTTCATTGATTTCACAATTTCATCTCAGCTGGCTAAACAAAACAAGGAAAACAAGACAATCCTTAGACAATGCTGTTTTAATAATAGTGAGAATTTAAACATTAATATTGTAGCTAGGTGTGATCTGTATCACTTTAATCCTGCACTCAGGGATGAAGGCAGAGGGAATGGGCTTGTGAGCTTCAAGGTCATCCTGGCTCATAGTGAGATGCTGTCTGAAAAAATAAAGTGGGCTGGAGAGAGGATTCAGTGGTTAGAACAACTGCTGCTCTTGCAGAGGACCTGGGTTCATTTCTCAGCATCCACATGGTGGTAACAACTGTCCATAACTGCTGTTTCAGGTGTTCTGATGCCCTTTTCTGGCTTATGTGGGCATTGCATGATACCCACATACTTAAATACATTCATACATGTAAATATAAAAATACCAACACATCAAAATACCTTTTTTTTTGTCTTTTGAGACAGGGTCTCCTTAGCCCCAGCCCACCTGTTCCTGGGTTTGGAATCACTCTGTAGACCAGGCTGGCCCTTGAACTCAAAAAGATCGCCTGCCTCCTGCCTCCCACGTGCTAGGATTAAAGGTGTGTGACACCACACCCATGGGAGATGACTTCTTTTTTTAAAATACCTTTTTAAAATAAAATATTGGGACATACAAAAATATCTTCCTTTGAGTTAGTTTTTGCTTTGCCTTGTAGTGACAAACAAAATTAGCCCAAAGAGAAGCCACATGTTTGGGGACCCAAGACCTTTATTGAAGTGTCATTACAGATATACAACTTCCCGGGATCCATTTTTGTTATATATATAAAAATCATATACCAAGTATACATTAGAACCTATATTAAGAAGGACCAGTTAGAGGAGATTAATTCTATTATTGCTTATCTATAATATTACTTTTATCCAGAAGTAAACGCATGTCACATTCCAAATTTAATTTCAAAAAAGGTATATATTCTTAGGAGAGGTACTGTAGATTATCCCAACATTTTATGATACTCCTTGCAATAGTACAAACAGTGGAAAGCTCACAAGGGTCTTAGTTTCCTACACGACTAGAGCTCTAGGTGAGAATCAGATTCCAGTATCAGATCACTTGAGTAACAGCAGAATTCAGACAGTGGACATGAAGAAAAGCCTGGTGTTAGCCAACCATTTCACTCATGAATGAGATTGGAGACTTTGACTCTGTCAGCAAGCTCTGCAGGCTATCTTCTTTAAGGAAAAGATCACGGGGCAGACCAATTCTGCCAAGTTTATTTTTGTTAGTAATTCCTAGTGGCTCATTCTGAGATTTTTTTTTTCCTATAGCTAGTCCAACAATTTGTCTATTTATAAATCCCCTTAAAATTCTTAAATTTTTATCTATAATCCCAAATCTAATTGGCTATTGCTCTATCCTTGGAGGAATAACTCAAAGTGGATGCCACAAGCTTCTGTCCTGTAGTGGTTAGGGGATGTTATACGCCACAATAAGAAAACTTGTCACCCTTTATAGAGAAACCACAGTTTGCGGTTAGCATATATCATCAAAGCATCTGTGTCTATGCTCACAGCCTAGCTTGGACATTAATAATTAGTACTGCTTAAATGCCTGTACATCCAATAGATTGTGCTTTGTTAATATGACTAAAAAAGGGTATTACTGGAAAAGCTGTCAACCCCATGAAGGGAAACAATCTGACTAGACCTAAAGTCCAAAATGACAACCCCAAATAAAGTAAACTGTTTTCTTCTCCCCTACTTGTGCCCATTTCCGAAAGCCCAGGGAACACAACTGCGGAAGAGGAGGCATGGGAGAATATAAGGGCTGTGGCGAGATAGGGTTGAATCACGAGACTACAGGACTATAGTCTGGACTCCTAACTGATCAACATGCCTGTGCATACAAGCTTCTCCCACTGGACTATGGGACCTTTGGGTTGTTCAAAATTTGGAAAAAAAAAAAAAAATGCACCAATTACTAATTGTATGGACATACTGAGTCACATCAATGTTATCTGCAAACAAACTGTTGCATGAGATTGTGAATCCCTTAAAAAAATTCTTAACTTCTTATACCAAACAGAGTCAATTATGTGAGATGAAATCTAAGACAAATGACCAGAACTGGTGGGGTGTGAAGGCACCAAGGGTCTTGTATCAGAGAACAGAGTGCTGATAGTCCATAGAAAACGGTGATAAAACAGTTCCTTAAATTAAAGGTCTTGACAGAATGTATGAATTCATGAGAGGGGGCCTACAGGAGGCCGTGGGGGTAAGGGAGTATAAGCTAAGATGATTAATTGAAAATAATGTTCTGATTGAAATACACAAATACATGCAATAAAAAATTTACAAAAATTAATGGTCTGTTGCCTAGAGCCAATTAGAATCAAACCTCTCACAGAGAAGCTAAGAGAGCTGTGGGTTTTTTTTTTTTTTTTTTTACAGTGATACAGGGCATAAGTAACAGGTTCAGGGATTTGTGTTTGCTTATTGTCTATACAATTTCTTTTTTTTTTTTTTTTTTGGTCTTTTCGCGACAGGGCTCCTCCCTGTAGCCTCAGCTGTCTGGAACTCACTCTGTAGGGACCAGGCTTGGCCTTGAACTCACAAAGATCCGCTGCCTCTGCCTCCCGAGTGCTCGGCTTCAAGGTGTGTGCCACCACGCCCTGCCTGTTTATAACATTTTCTAAGCTGCACTATTTATCTTATTGCTCTGAGCTTAAGTGCCAATATGCTACTATGATGATGGGGTTTCATCCAGGCTTGACTACATTGTAGGTACAGAGATATTGGAACATAGTTTTAGAGAACTAACATTTCCCCCAAAATGCAGCAGGCATTTTTGTCTAACAGGAAGAAAGGAGGTACTTAAAAGGGTATGCAATTCAAATTACTGCAGGTTGCTCGTGAGAGAATATAAAATATAACCAACAGTAACATATCAATACATTTAAAATCACCTCCATAGGCTCAAGTGTTTGAACCACTTTGTCCCCACTGCTTTTGGCAGGATTGTGGGACTCTCAGGAAGTCTAGCCTTGCTGGCGGGAAGCGTGTCACTGGGGGTGGGAGCTGACAGCCTTGCCCTGCTTCACGTTTGCCGTTGAGGATGGCCTGTCTCAGCTTCTGGTCCCTTCTGCTATGCCTGCTGCTTGCTGTCACACTTCCTTGCCATGATAGACTCATGTAAGCCAATATAAAGTCTTTCTTTCATATGTTGCCTTTGTTTATGGTGTTTTATCACAGCAAAAGAAAAGTAACTAATGCAATGACAAAAATCTTCTCCCTGGTCACGACACCCATGACAAATTACTACGATGCCATGGATCAAGAGCAAGGTATCGGTGCGGCGTATTTTGGTGTTCTTCTGGAATCGAAAGCTGTTTATTTTGGGACAAATGTAGCAGCTAATGACAATTCATTAATCAAAAAAGCCTTCTGCCACAAGTCCAGTAACTTTCAGGATATATCAACCAACAGTAGTTTTGCAATTCCCAGTCCTTTTCAGGATCATATCTCAGCACTTAAGTACATCTATAAAAGTTGGTTCTCAGGGCTGGAGAGATGACTCAGCAGTTAAGAGTACTGGCTACTCTTGCAGAGGACCTGGGTTTGGTTTCAGGCATCCACATGACAACTAACTACTGTCCTTAGTTCCAGTTCCTGGGGTGCTGTGCTGGATAGCTTTAGTGTCAACTTGACACACCTGGGTTGAGGGAGCCTCAGTTGGGGAACTGGCTCCATTGGATTGGCCTGTGGCCACATCTGTGGAGTATTGTCTTGATTGTCGGGCAATGTGGGAGGACCCAGCCCACAATGAGTAGTGCCACTCTAGGCAGGTTGCGTGTACGGTATAAGAAGGTGGGCTGGGAATGAGCCAGGGGAGCAAGCCAGCAAACAGCATTCCTCCATGGCCTGTGCTTCAGCTCCTGCCTTCAGGTTCCTGCCCTGAGTTCCTACCTTGGGCTCCCTAAGTGATGAACTGTGACCCAGGAGATGTAAGCTGAATAAACCCTTTCCTCCCCAAGTTGGTGTTGGTTGGAGTGTTTTGTCACAGTAATTGAAGACAAACCAGGAGATGTAAGCAAGCTGAATAAACCCTTTCCTCCCCAAGTTGGTGTCGGTCAGAGTGTTTTGTCACAGCAATGGAAGACAAACTAGGACAGGTGCCAATGCCCTTTTCTGGCCTCCACTGGCATGGGTGTGGCATGGGCATGACATGGGTGTATACATGCAGGGAAAACACTCAGACACATTCATTTAAAAGTTGAGAGAATTTAGTTGGAAAATTCATCTCTCTAGTACAGTGTATCATGTACCACACCCTCTTCTGATTTTATAGTTCAAGATGTTGATTAACTAGACCAGTTCATCAGTGAGTAATGTTATCCAATATACACTGCACCAGGAAGCTCTGCACATTAACTCCATTTATGTTCAGCTCCTTAGAAATAAAAGGAAAATATATTCTTGTGTAAGGCTCAACTTACATTCACATGTGTTTTGAAAGTGTTCTCAGGGTGTGCTCTTATGAAAGGATGGCTCATGGCCTTGTGATTTGTGTTCAGAATCTTTTTTTTTCACCAGTTTTATTGAAGCTCTGTGCATTTTATATAAGATTACATTACTAATCAAATCTAGACCTGTTATCCCCGCTCTACCCCCACCCTACCAGAGCTCATGCATTCTGCCAAACATGTTTTTCATCTTTTGTGTGTTCAGAATCTTTTCAAATTCAGTGATATCATTGTTCTGATGGACAGTTACTAAATTTGTCATGACTAGAATTTCTGGATCATTTCTATATGGCTTGGGACCCTGTGGGTCAAATGGATTTATTCTTGATTCATTAGTACATTTGCTGAGCCCAAATATTTTAAGCAAGTAGTCATTTTGGACTTCCTGATTAAGCATTATTTTTGAAGCCTTCACACATCCAGATTCACCTTCTCTCAGGCGTCTTTGGCGGCCACACACTGATGACTCATGATGAGGGTGGCAGGCTTGATGTGATGAGCTTGTCACAGAGTTTCTTGGGGTTTGCCTTTATGATTGTTATTTTTCTTTGTTGTGCTCATTTGAATTTCCAGTACAAAAATTTCTAATAACTGTGTACCTTTTTCCAGGCCATCTTCTCCATCACCAGTTTGGCTGGACTGATAGAACTAGCATAAAGCATCTTTAAAACTTTCCTTATTCTTCTCATTCTAAATGTGATTTTCTTTAAAGTTTTCTTTTTGTTTTAAGCTATAGGGTGCCATTCAGAGCATATTTCTTTTCTCTTTTTTTTTTAGTTTTTTCCTTTTTTTTTGGTAATTTTGAGGTATTTTTGGTACTAAAGGGTCTCCCTTTTAGTACCAGCTGTTCTGGAGCTCGCTCTGTAGACCAGGCTGGCCTTGAACTCACAGAGATCCGCTTGCCTCTGCCTCCCAAGTGCTGGGATTAAAGGCGTGCACCACCACACTCAGCTTCAGAGCATATTTCTTAAAATTTTTAAAAAAATTTTATGTGTATAAGTGTATTGCCTGCATGTATGTAAGTGCACCTTGATCATGCTGTGACCATGGAAGTCAGAAGAAGCTGTCAAATTCCCTTGAACTGGAATTATAGGTGGTTGTTTTTTTTTTTTTTTTAAAGAGTCGAAAGCTCCAAAAAGAAGTAGAAAATACTAAAGAAATCATAAGAGGAAATGAAAAGGAAATCA
>VZQC01002017.1:706081-726424 GCA_009823505.1 Rhizomys pruinosus | reverse complement strand
ATTCCCAAGAGTTTCCTTACAGGCTTGGGAAAAACATTTTCTTAATTCATTGGAAAAAAACAGCCCCAAATAGGCCAAAGAACCCTTGAGTTGAAAAGGAGCTACACGGGATCCTTATACAGACTTCAACTATACTACGGGCTATAGTCATAAAAAACAGGCACAAAAACAGACCAATTAACCAATGGAACAAAACCGAAGATCCAATCTGAGCACATACAATCTACAGCCTCTTCTTATTTGAGCAAGGGGCCAGAAGCCACAAGCGAGAAAAAGACAGCATCATTAGCAGAGTGGTCGTTGGCAAATACTGATCCTCTGTTGTATCAGTGACATGAATATTACTCACTGCCCTCCTGGGTTCGACCACTGGTATAAAAGTCAACTCCAGATGGATTAAAGACTCCATACGTGCCAAAACACCAAAATCTGAGGGCAATAGAAAGGAGAGTAATGTCTGCATGGCAGCAGACTTACAGTACGAGTAGACATAGCGAAAAGACTTCCTAAATCAGAGCGCTGACAGGGAATTAGGTCGACAATTGACAATGGGACCTCATTAAATCAAAAGCTTCTGTACATCAAAAGAACAATCAAGGAAGTGAGCAGAAATCCACAGAGTGGGAGGAATCTTCACTGCAGATACATTGAACAAAGCATTGATTTCCAGATATATAAACTACAAAGAAAAACAAAGGAAAAAACAAACAAGTGACCCAGTTAAAAAATGGGCCAAAGAACTGAACAGGGGAAGTTCACAAGTGATGATTTAGAGATGGCTGAGAACACCTTAAGAAGTGATTCAACATCACTAATCATAAGGAATGCAAATCAAAACCACTTCGAGATATCATCTATATCCGAATAAGACTGGCAGGAATCAAGAAAACAAATGATACAGTGCTGGAGAGGTTGTGGGAAAGGGGAACCTCATCCACTCCAACTGCTGGTGGGATGTAAACTCATACAGCCACAGAAAGCAGTGTGGAAACTTTGGAGACTTGGATGAACTTGCACCTGACCAGCCATACCTCGCTGGGATGTACCTCGCAGACTCACCCCACCGCATAGATATATGCACTGCCATGTTTGTTGCAGCTCTTTCACAATAGCAGAAGTGGAACAACCTAAATGCCCCTCAACGTACGAGTGGATAGAGAAAATGTGGTACATCTAGCACAATGGAGTTCTATGCAGCAGTAAAGAAAGTGACATCATGAGCTTATGCAGGAAATGGCTGGAGCTAGAAGGACATCTGCTGAGTGAAGTAACACAGGTCCCAGAAACAAACGACAAATGGATATCCCTTCAATTCTGCTGGTGCTAGTGCCAGTTACTTAGTTATAAGTATTTCTTGTTTAGGGCCCCTGAGCTTTTGTCCAACGTTGGGTTGTAATGCATATTGGAACCACAACAACAACAAACAGAAAGGATTGCATCAAGAACTGACTGACAGTGATTCTGCGTCAAACAGTCAACTTTCCTCAGGAGAATATTGGAAGACTGAAGAAAGGATGAAAAGCATGTTTTGGCCGAATGCATGAGCTCTGGTTGGGGTGGGGATAGAGGTGGGGAGCGGTGTTCTAGATGTGCTTTAAAAAATAAAATAAATTTATGTGGAAAAAAAAAGAAAGCTGTCTGCTATTAATCTTGATGGTGGTTAGGAGGTAAAATAAAAATACCTCCTGACAATATCAAGCCACAAGCCAGCTTTTATATTGATTGTAGCTCTTTGGTTCGCTGGTTGGTTTCTTTATCTTTTTCAGCATGGGATCTTTTCAGTGTTTCTACTTCCTTCCGGAGCTTGTCATTCTCTCTCTCTCTGGGTCCTTCTTGAGTTCCTCATTCTCTTTTCTTAGTTCTTTAATTTGTTCTTTATGATCTTGTAGTTCTTTAAGTATGTTCCCAATTGTGTTTCTGATGTCTGTGTCCTGGAGCATCCCCAGAGGGATCCCACTGCAGGAGTCTTCCATAGGGTTGGTAAAGCTTGGCCGGGAGGGATTATCCTGCTCCTTTCCAGTGTTGTCTCTTCTTCGTGATCCTGGCATATGGGCTTCTCCTTGCCTGTATTCCAACGTGAGTCCTAAATGCCTCTTCACTGTGTTGAAGGTTTGCTTTGCTTGCCTCCTTCAGATGCCTCTTCATAATCCCAGTTGGCCGGGGCGGGGGGGAGGGTACTGGGAACTGAACCCAGATCCTCTGCAAGAGCAGCCAGTGCTCTTAACCACTGAGCCATCTCTCCAGCCCCCTCAGAGTGTATTTCTAATCTCTTAGTGTTGTTTTGTAGAAGTAGGGATAGCATTAAGAAAATAGTTAATGGATTTTTCAGAATAGTTTCCTGTTACTGAACTTTGCATCTAAGTCAATAGCTGTTTATATGTATTCATCATTTTTGGAAAACTTGTCAAGTTGAACTTCATCTTAACCATTTTTTTCTGTTTTTTTGAGGCAGGGTCTCCTTATAGGCTCAGCTGGCCTGGAACTTACTATGTAGACCAGACTGGCCTTGAACTCACAGAGTTCTGTCTGCTTCTGCATCTTGAGTGCTGGGATTAAAGGCATGTGCTACCAGGCCTGGCCCATCTTAACCATTTGCTTCAGTGTGTTAAACCCCTCTTCTTCTTTACTTTTGAGTTCTAACTTTCTGGAAGCTGTTTATACTGCTTTGGGGTGATTTTCTTTTACTGGTTTGGAAATACAGCACTGATTCCACATTTGTCCAGGAGTTAGCCATCTTTGGAGCATTACAGGCTGGAGTCTTCCTCATCACAGATGAAGACACCCTCCATGCTAGACATCTTGTCTGGGAATAGGGAAGGAGGGAACAGAGGAAGCCTCTTTCTACAGTCCTGGATCAGAGGCATCCTTCCTGCTTCTCCAAGGTTGAGGTTTTAAATTCCTAGTTCATAGCACAGTGAAAATACTAGGAAGTTTATATTGATAAACTTCCCTAAAATAATCTCTTAAAACTACTATAGAGCTGTAAACTGAAAGTCACATGAAGTTTGATCCTATGAAATGCTAAGTTACTGATAGCATGAGTTTATAATCTTGCCAGATCTCTTACATGGGCTTTGGTTAGGGAAGAAGGCAAAGAATGGGTTCTGGATATCTTCAGCCTCCTTAGTCACTAGGTGATGGCTCTCCTCTTCCATTGGTGAGGTTGTTCTGGTTATGCCTAAAGGCCCTGTACAAAGTCATATACAATGCAGTGCAGTGCAGACAGGTGCCACTCACAGCGGCATCAGATACCAGTTCTATTTTTTATTTTTTTAATATATTTTTATTGTTATTAAACTTTTTCATATATCATACATTATTTCTCAATCCAATTTAGACTCATTTCCCTTTCCATGCCCCCCATCCAACCCGAGTTCATGCACTCTGTCATACATGTCTTGTATATTTTTCTTAGTCTTTCCAGAGATTTTTTTCAAAGCACAGGATTATTATTTTGTGGAGAACTTCACTGTTTCAGTCAGGATTTTTTTTGTCCCAGTTCTTTTGTTGTTGTTGTTCCCTCCAACTTGTATTGCTTCAATATATATATATTATATATATATATATTGAATATATATATATATTTCTTCCACCTATACTAACATTACATCTGAAAATAAACTGCATGTTATTTCACCTCATATTCAGGTTCTCATTTTTCCATTTTGGATATTTTATTATTCTAAAGATTGCATACACACCTCCACCCATATACCCAAAATTCCAAAGTCGTGAAATAAATAAATGGTAGGTTAATTCTAGAACCTGTTAACGGATTCACAATATAAGAGCACCCGCGGTTTCAGTAATTGAGGAATAACACATTAACGTTGGTCAGTTGCCTTACAACGAGGTACTGGTGCTAGCCATCCACAAGATGAGGATACCATTTGTCATTTGTTTTTCTGGGCTGTGTTACTTCACTTAATGATCTTCCTCTACTCCATCCATTACCTGCAAAGTTCTGATGTTGTTTTCTTTACCACGCATAGAACTCCATTGTGTAGATATACCACATTTTCTCTATCCACTTGTTGGTTGAGGGAGCTTGGGGTTGCTTCGCTATTGTGAAGAGATCTGCAATATAACATGGCTGTGCATGTATCTTGAGTAGGTAGTCTTGTGGATATATACAGGTAGTGGCATGATTGAGTCAGGTGGTAAGTTCATTTAGAGTCTTTTTAAGGTTCTCCACACTGCTTTCATAGTGGTTGTATGAAGTTTACATTCCCACCAGCAGTGAACGGTGTTTCCCGTTTCCCCACAACCTCCAGCAACTTGGTATAATTTGTTTTCTTGATCCTAGCCAGTCTTTTGGAGTGAAGATGATATCTTAAAAGTGGTTTTAATTTGCATTTCATTCATATTTAGTGATGTGAACCCCCCCCCCTTTTTTTTTTGTCTTTTGAGACAGGGTTCTCTCTGTAGTCCCATCTGTCCTGGAACTCACTCGTAGACCACAAGTTGGCCTTGAACTCCACAAAGATCTTGCCTGCCTTCTGCCTCCCAAGTGCTGGGATAAAAGCTTGAACCTTTTTTAAGATATTTCTCACCATCTCTATTTCCCCCACTTGTGAAGTTCTTGGTTCACTCTTTCACTCCATCTTTGAGTGAGTCATTTGTTTTCTATGCTTCTTTGTTTTGAGTAGTTTATATTATTCCGGAAGTAATTCCTTCATATCAGGTGTACACCTGGTTAAGGTTTCCTCCCACTCATCTGAGTTTTCTCTTCACTGTGCCTGATTGTTTCTTATCAACTATACAGAAGCTTTTTCCTAGTTTTAATGAGGGTCCCACTTGTCAATTGTCCTGTATTGTGCACAGCTGCTGTCTGATTTAGAAAAGTCTCCTACACATATCTGTGAGGTTGCTGCCAACATTTTCTTCATCACCTTCGGTTTTGTGTATTCATATTGAGGTCTATTTGATCAATTTGGAGTTGATTTTTTAAAATTTCATTTTATTTTTTTTTATGTTATGAATGTACTGTCTGCGATGCAAGTCTTGCACCCGTGTCATTCATGATGACGGGGAGGTCAGAAGAGGGACAGATCCCCCGAGAACTGGCGTTAAGCAGCTGAGTATCTCAGCCACCATGTGGGTGCTGGGGATCAACCTCGGGTTCTCTGCAAGAGCAACTGTGCGGATCTTAACCTTGCTATCGGCATCTCTCCAGATCCGGAAGTTGATTTTGGTACGGGGGGGAAGATAGGGGTTTATTTATTCTCATCTACAAGTGGTGTTCCATTGTTGCCAACACCATTTTATGAAGATGGGCTGTTCTTCTTCCATTGAACGTCTTGGCCCCTTTGTCAAATATGAAGTGCTGAATTGTAATGTGCTCAAGTTTTTGGATCTTCGTTTTGTTGTCCATTGGTCAACAGGTCTATTTGGTGGCCAGTACCAGACTGTTTTTTATGACGTCAATAGCCATAGTACTAGTTGTGAGGAGTCGTGAAAGACTGTCCCCCCTTATTGCTACTTTTTGCTCAGGGTTGTTTTTTTTTTTTTTTTTTTTTTTTTTTTTTTTTTTTTTTTTTTTTTTTTTTTTTTTTTTTCTATATGAAATTAAGGACTTTTTTTTCCAAGCCTGTGAAGAAACTCTTGGGGATTTTAATTGGGATTACATTGAATCTGTATTTATTTGTGTTAGAATGGTAATTTTCCAATCCATGAAGCATGGAGGCTTTCCATCTCTGATGTCTCTTCAATTCTCCTCTTCAAGGGTTTAAAATTTTGTTGTAGAGATCTTTGTTGTCTTTGGTTAGGTTTGTTCCTAGGTATTTTATGTTTTTTGAGGTTTATGTGAATGGGAAGTCTCTTGTATCTTCTTCAGTTGCTTGTTTCTGGTGTAAAGAAAGGCTACTGATTTCTCAGGTTACATTTGTCCCACCACTTATGAAACTCTTAATTTTTCTAGGAGTTTTCGTGGTGGAGGTTTTAGCATCCCTTAGGTAAATTATCATTCATCTGCAAAAAAGGGATACTTGACTTCCTTTTTTCCAATTAGTATTCCTTTCCTTTCCTTTTCTTGCCTTATTGCCCTAGCAAGTGTTTCTCGTTTCCTATATTTAAAGGGAAATACATTACATAAATCAAGATTCATTATATATAAAGACCTTTAATTAAGTTACTCTTTATACATTTTTGTCTTGTTCTAATCCTATAAAGACTGGCACTCAGAGGCACAAACCATCCTGGGAAGCTATTATCCATAGGCACACCCCACAGATGAGCACAAACACCCACTATGCAAAAACCAAACACTGTTAAATGCAGCTGGTCCCACTTTACTGATTGTTGGTCCCATTAGCATTGGTCTGGGGGTTTTCACTGGTTTACCTGAAGGCTCAAACCTTCCAAGCAAAGGCATTCTTTTTTTTTTTTCTTTCTTTCTTTTCTTTCTTTTCTTCTTCTTTCTTCTTTCTTTCTTTCTTTCTTTCTTTTTTTTTTTATAAAAGAAGAGTTTATTTGAGTTTACGATTGACAGTTCCGGGAATTAGAATCCATTTGTGGTGGAGGCATGGTGGCCAGGGCTGAGGAGGAGAAAGCTGAGGTTCATATCTCACAATGAGCACAGGAAGTGCAGCACAGGAAGTTGTGAGAGAGAGAGAGAGAGAGAGAGAGAGAGAGAGAGAGAGAGAGGAAACTGCAAGGCTTGTTAAAGTCACTAAGCCTGCCCCCCGGTGACATACTTCCTCCAGCATGGCCACACCTTCTAAGACCTCCCAGAACAGTGCCACTGGGGACAAAATGTCTGAATACTTAAAGCCTATGGGGGACACTCTCATCCAAACCACCACATTCCACTCCCTGGCCCCCATAGGCTTGTGATCATATAAAATGCAAAATGCATTTAGTCCAACCTTAAAAGTCCCCATAGTCTTTACCAAGCAAAGACATTCTTTTCATCAGACATAGCAAATATTGAGGATCGTCGCCATCAAGCTTGGCTAATGCAGGCCCTATAACCCACAGATCACCAACTATTATTGTTGGAATGGGACCCCTTCAAAATTCAGGGCTTAAACTTAATGACTAATGTGCTGAGGTCACCTTTGAGAGGTCTTCCCCCTATGAATGAGACTAAGGCCTGCTCTTGTTTGCTTTCACTTGCTCTGGTAAAAACACTGACTGAAACCAACTTGAGGAAGAAGGGATTAACTTCACCTTACAGCTTTCAGTTCAGAAAGCTGCAGAAGTAGCTCCACACCTTCTCCTCCCTTTCCCTTTTCTTCCCCGTTTCTCTCCTCTCCCTGCCCTCTCCTTTCCTTCTGACCCAGTTACAGAACCACTTTGGACTCACAGACTGTTCCATCCTATTCAGACTAAACTTTCCTGAATGATAATTATACATAATATAGGAAAAGCAAAGAAACAAATATAACATTGTATCAAAGAAGAACTGTTAAGGTGCAGGTGTCGTTTAATTTGACAAACAAACAATGTAGTATTACTCTTTGAGACCCGGTGTGGCTAAGGCAGACACTTGCCTTAAGTGTATCCAGTGCAGACAGAGCTGCTTCCAAGGCGGGAATGGCTTCAGCTAGGTCACTTTCACATTCATTTTTCAGAGCTTGGGCTTCCTCAGCCTTCTCACTGGCTATCTCTTCATCTAATTTCACGAACTTTCTTTTTGCTTCTACTTGTGCAGATTCTATCTCAATAATCTAAAGAAAAGAAATAAGGAAAAATAAAGTTTTTTTCTTCAAGTAACCTATTTCTTCCTCAGTCCTAGAGATAAAGGAATATTTGAAAATTAGGGAATTTGGGCTGGAGAGATGGCCTAGCGGTTAAGAGCACAGACTGCTCTTGCAGAGGAAAGGGGTTCGATACCCAGCACCCACATGGCAGCTGAGAACATCTTTAACTCCAGTTCCAGGGGGATCTGATACCCTCTTCTGACCTCTGCGGCACTGCATGACATGGGTGCACAAACCTACATGCAGACAGTACATTCATATACATAAAAAATAAATACAATTTTATTTTATTTTTTATTTATTTATATATTATTTTATCAAATTTAGACCTGTGTCCCCCACCCTATCCCCCCACCCCACCAGAGCTCATGCATTCTGCCAAACATGCTTTTCATCTCTTTCTCAGTCTTTCTCAATATTCTCCATGTGGATGTTGACTGTTTTGAGCAGAAGTTCACTGTTTCAGTCAGCTCTTTGATGCAGTCCTTTCTGCTGTTGTTGTTGTTGTTGTTTCCAATATGCATCACTCCCAGCTGCTTTGGACAAAAGCTCAAGGGGCCGTGCACAAGAAATACTTACAACTAGGTAATTGGCACTAGCATCCACAGATGCTGTTATACCATTTGTATCGTTTGTTTTTCTTCGGGACTGTGTTACTTCACTAGGCAGATGTCCTCTAGCTCCAGCCATTTCCTGCAAAGTCCATGATGTCGCTTTCTTTACTGCTGCATATGAAACTCCAATGTGTAGATGTACCAATTTCTCTATCCAAGATCAGTTGAGGGGCATTTGGGTGGTTCCAGCTCCTTGCTAATGTGAAAGAGTCTGAAATAACAAATGGCCGATGTATGTATCTCTGCAGTGGGGTGATCCTTGAGGGTACTCATGCCTAGGAGTGGCTTGGCTGGGTCGGGTGGCAAGGTTTTTTTTTTTCATTCAAGTCTTCCAAGGGCTTCTCCACACTGCCTTCATAGTGGCTGCACGAGTTTCAATCCCACCAGCAGTGATGAGTGTTCCCCTTTCCCCTAAACCTCTCCAGCACTTGGTACCATTTTTTTTTGTTCCTAGCCAGTCTTATTGGAGTGAGATGTATCTTAAAAAGTATGGTTTGAGCACTTGCATTGCCTTAATGATTAGTGTATGTGAACACTTCTTAAGTGTTCTCTCAGCCATCTCCGAATTCCTCCTTGTTGAAGTCCTCTGTTCAGCTCTTTCTCCATCATTGAGTGGGTCATTTTTTTCTTTCTTCTTGTTTTTTGCGTAGTTTACATATTCTGGAAATCAATGTTTGTTAGATGTTTCTGGCGGTGAGGATTCCTCTCCACTCTGTGGATTTCTTTCACTTCTTGATTGTTTCTTTTGATATGGCAGAGCTTTTGAGTTTAATGAAGTCCCATTTGTCATTGTCGACCTTAATTCTGTGTGCAGCGGCCTGTCTGATTTAGAAGTCTTTTCCTAGCTATGTCATAGTCTGCTGCCCACTTTTTTCTATTGCCTCAGAATTTGCGGGGTTTCACGTGAGGTCTTGATCCATCTGGAGTTGACCTTTTTACAGGGGAGAGGGAGGTTTAATTTCCATTCTTCTACAATGGTGATCCCAGTTTTGCCAACACCACTTCTGAAGATGCTGTCTTTGTTCCATTGTGGCTTCTTTGGCCCACCTTGTCAATATTGAGATGGCTGTGAAATTGTATGTGCCCAGGTTTGATCTTTGGTTTAGTTCCATTGGTCACAGGCTGTTTTTGTGCCAATGATAACCAGGCCGTGTTTTTTGAACTGATAGCCTGTAGTCATAGTTGAAGTCTGGTAATAGAGATCCCCCCGTGTTTAAGCTCTTTTTCACTCAGGGTTTGTTTTGGCTATTTGGGGGTCTTTTGTTTTTCCCAAATGAATTTAACGACTTTTTTTTTCCAAGGCCTGTGAAGAAACTCTTGGGGAAAAAAATTTGATTGGGATTGTGTTAAATCTATATGAGGTTTGGTAGATGGATATTTTTACAAATGTTTTAATTTTTCCCTATTCATGAGCATGGGAGGTGTTTCCATCTTCTGATGTCTTCATTCTAATTTCTTTGCTTTACAAGGTTAAAATTTTTGTTTGTGTAGAGATCTTTGGTGTCTTTGGTTAGGTTTGTTCCGAGGTATTTAATGTTTTTGAGGCTTTGTGATGTGGAAGGTCTCTTTGAAGTTCTATTCTTTCCAGTTCGTTTGCTGTTCTTGGTGTAAAGAAAGGCATGATTTTTTTTTTAGGTTAATTTTGTATTCTGCCACTTTGCTGATATGTTAACATTTATAGCGAGTTTTCGGTGGAGTTTTTAGCCATCCCTTAAGTAAGACAATCCTAATCATCAGCAAAAGGGGATAGCTTGACTTCTCTTTCCAATTAGTACTCCTTATAATTTCCTTTTTCTTTGCCTTATTGCTCTAGCAAGTGTTTCTTGCTAAAATATATTTCATATATTGAAGAGGATGATGGTGACAGGGGGCAGCCTGCTTCGAGTTCTACCTTAAAAGGGAATGTTTTCTGTCATTTTCCCCATTTAGGATTGATATCGGCTGTGGGTTTTCCTGTATATGGCTTTGATTACATTGAGGAATGATCCCCTCCAATCCAATTCCTCCATATGTTGATGTAAATTCTTATTGAGTTTTGTATGTTGAACCATCCTGCCTCTGCTAGGTATGAATTCCAACTTGGTCATGAGGATGATCTTCGATTGATGTGCGGTCTTTATGTGATTTGCCAGGTATCCTGTTTCAGAATTGGGCATCTGTGTTCTATAGGGAGATGGGTCTATAATTCTCCTTTTGTTTGTCTTTCCTGGGTTTTGGTATAGAGTGATGCTGGCTTCCATAGAAGGCAATTTGGAGAATTCCCTTTGTTGTATCACTTTTAAACAGTTTTTAGTAATAATGGTTGAGTTCTTTTGAAATGTTTTATAGATTCCTGCCATGATAACGGTCTGGGGCCTGGGGGCTTCTTTAGTTGGGAGCGGTTCTTCTTACATCTTCCATTTCTTCCATGTATTATGGGTCTGTTTAAGCTGTCGATCCTTCTTGGTTGAAGCTTTGTTGATTTCCAGGATTTCAGATATTCTCCATTTCTTACTTAGGGTTTCAAACTGGCGGTAATGTAAGGTTTTGAATATTCCCGTTATGATTTCTGGATCTTTTCCTTGTCTGTTGTGAATTTCCCTTTTTCATCAACGGATTTGGAGTTTTCTTCCTTCTTTCTTTGGTTCACTGGGCTAGAGGTCTGTTCTATCTTGTTTGTCTTTCAAAGAAAACCCAACCTTTTGGCTTCATTGATATTTTTGCTTGTTTTCTTTGTTTCTATTTCATCATTGTTTTCTGCTCTGATTTTTTGTTATCTTTGTCTTCCTGTCTGTTTGCTTTAGGGTTCATCTTTGTTGCCTCTCAAGTGCTTTTTAGCTGGCAGTGTAGATAATTCACTTGTCTCTTTTGTTTTTTCTAATTGTAGGCACTCCAGACTATAAACTTTCCCTCTGTAGGCACTGCTTTAATGTACCCATGAGGTTTGGGTGGTGTTGTATTGTCATGTCCCATTCAGTTCCAGAATGCTTTTATTTAGTGCTTGAAATCTCGTCCTGTACACCATTCAATTATTCAAGAGTGTGTTGTTTAGTCTCCGTGTGTTCTTGTAGGGCAGTAGGGCTATCTGCGTGTTTATATTGAGCTTTATTTGCACTGAGGTCTTATAGAATGCATGAAATTATTTCAATCTGTTTTGTATTTTGGGGTAGTTTCTCTGTGTCTCAGTGCTGGTGGTCAATTTTTGAGAATGTCTGTGGGGTCTGAGTAGAAAGTTGTATTTCTGTATTAGGTGGAATATTGGGTAGAGGTCTATGGAGGTCCATTTGGGTTGTATCATAACTGTTTCAGTTCAGATGTCCTCTCTTTTTTTATCTTTTTCCTGTTGACACCGTCCAAAGGACTAGTGGTGTATTGACTCCCCTAACTATGAGTGTACTTGGGGGTTAGTCTGTGGACTTGTGGGTCTGGAGATATTGTCTTTATGAAAGTTTGGATGCACCAGCGTTTGGTCCACATATTTCAAATTGTGACAATCTTTTCTGGGGATGTTCCCCTCGATAAAAAATGTGAATGCCCTTCCTTTGTCTCTTCTTGATTCATTTTACTTTGAAGTCTAGTTTGTCTATATTAAAAATAGCAACACCTGCTGTTCTTTTTGGAACATTTGCCTGGAATATTTTTTTTCCATCGCTTTCACTTAAGGTGGTGCCTTGTCTTGAAGGTAAGATGTGTTTCTTGAGACGCATATATAATTGGATTCTGTTTCCTAAATCCTCAATAATCCATCCCAGTCTATGTCATTTGATTGGTGAATTTAGTCCATTAATATTTAAGGTTATGACTGATATGATTGTTTGTCCTTTTGCCTTATGATCCATTTGCAGTTTGGTTGGTTTCTACTTCTGCATGTATGCTTTTTTGAAATTTCTCTTCTAGGTTCCTGGGTGGTTTGCTCTTTCTTCTGTCCTTGGAATTGCTTCAAGATTCCTGGAGGTGTGGTTTTCGGACTGTATTCTTTCACTTGTTTTATGTCTTGGAATGATTTTACTCTTTCCTTAACTATAATGACATTTTTGTGGGTTACTGGTGCAATCTATTGTCCTTTAACACTGAGGATGCTTTGCTCCAGTTCTTCTTGCTCTTCATATTTGGCATTGAGACGTAAGTTAGGATAATTCGATAGGTTTCCCCTTATAGGTTTTCCCAAAAAAACTTGTTTTTCTCTGTGGCTTTAAGGATTTTGTCTTTGTTTTGGGTGTCTAGCATTTAACTATGATGTGGTGTGGAGAGTTTTTCTTTCTGATCGTGTCTGTTTGGAGTTCTATGTGCTTCTTGTATTGTATTGGTTTGTCTTTTTTAGTTTTGGGAGTTTTCATCTATTATTCTGTTGAAGATCTGATCAATACATCTCTTGGGAGTTCTTCTCCTTCCTCTCACACCTATGATGCAGGGTTTGATCTTTTCAACGTGTCCCACAGTTGCCTGGTTGATTCCACTTTTGTGTATTTTAAAGAATTTTTCATATCATCCTTGGGTTTTTTAATTTATTTTTTATGGTGATCTTCTTTGATGCAGTGTGCCTGTCTGCATGCGAGGTCCAAAGTCGTCACTCTGTTCTCTTAGGTACTTTGGCGATGTGGTGTATTCGCCTCTCTAGGATCTGTTAACGCTAGGCCCCTCGCCTCTCCTGGGTTTTGTTCTGTACTCGGTCTGAATCTGTTCTGTCCCATGCTTCGTTTTTTCATTCCTTTCCCTTGATTGGATGAGTGTTTGATTGTCCTTTTCATTTCCCTGCGTCTGATTTCTTTAGTATTTCTACTTCTTTTGGAGCTTCCATCTCTCCTGTTGCTCTTTGCTTCACGGTTGTTTTCCCATTGCTTTTTCTCGCATGGGACTTTCAGTGTTTCTACTTCCTTCGGGCGTTGTCATTCTTCTCTCTTAGGTCCTCTTGAGTTCTTTTTTCTCGTTTCTTAGTTCTTTGGAATTCCTGTCTTTATAATCTTGTAGTTATTCTTTAAGTATGTTCCTCATTGTGTTTCTGATAATCTGTGTCCTGGGCACCCTAGGGGGATCCCACTGTAGAATCTTCCATGGGTTGGTAGAGCTTGGTGCAGGATTATCCTGCCCCTTTTCCCATGTTGTCTCTTCTGCGTGTGTCCTGGCTATGGGCTTCTCCTTGGCCTGTATTCCAATGTGAGTCCCAAGTGCCTCTTCACTGTGTTGAAGGCTTGCTTTGCTTGCCTCTCCTTCAGATGCCGTTGTATTCCCAGTGTGGTGGTGGGTGGTGGGGCGGTGGTGGTGGCGGGGGTTTGGGGGGGTGGGAGGTTGGGGTGTTACCTGCACTTCAGCTGGTCTCGGGAGATCCCATAAATACAATTTTAAAAAGAAGCATGTTACTCTAGTTTATATAAAAAAAAAGAAAATTAGGGAATTTAACATATCATTTTGAAGCACAGAAAGGTCTAGACTAAAATGGGAAGAAATACAAATACATGTGACCTTATTTGGAAATAGGCTTTGTACATCCCTTCAACGGTGACAAACACACAAACTACTGAGATATTTAGTCACTAGAAAAGGGTAAAGTCCATAGGCTCTACTGATAAAAAAAAATTAAGGCTTATTTTCAAGGCTAGTTTTACGTATTATTTCAATTGCCTTTTGACATCAATCAAGTACTGTACCTGCATCATACGTGCGTTTTCAGTTTTAGCCTCCTCCAATTTGGGCTGTAACTCAACAAGCTCCAGTTTCATTTCACCAACCTAAACAGACAGTTTGTCATTAAGTTCCCACTGCTATAATTGCTACTGAAACCAAAGATAGGGACTTAAATGCATAAAGGATTGGGTCAGAGAAAGCTTCCCCCTCCCTAAATCTTTACATGATAAACAAAACCAGGAGAGGGTCTCCAGTTCTTTTCCTAAAACAACTTTGAATCTTTTGAGTATTTCACAGGACACTGGGCAAAGGCAGTTGTGGAAGAAATATAACCAGGAATAAAAGGTGTGAGCTCAGTATTCCCATTATACTATGTGCATGATCTACAGACTACTACCTCTATTACCTGTATTGGACTAACACTGTTCAGCATAACTAGCATTGTATTCATTAGGAAAAGCTCACCTTATATTTAATATCTCTTATAATAAAAAGCCAAAATAGATTTCTTAGATTCTCTCAAATGACAACAAATTAGAAGTGGAACAGAATAGACTAGGTCCCTGTGGTCTGGACAACTTACTGATGTTCTTGAATACTTGTGCATAAAAGGAGGATGTAAAAGTGACTGTCTCTTGGAGTTGTTATGAGGAATAACTAAAACAATATATGTGAAGTATTTAAACCAGAACCTGGCACATAGCATAGTCTCAACAAATCATTGGAGCTGGAGAGATGGCCTAGCGGTTAAGAGTGCTGACTGCTCTTGCAGAGGACCCAGGTTCGATCCCCAGCACCCACATGGCGGCTGAGAACCATCTTTAACTCTAGTTCCAGGGGAATCTGACACCCTCTTCTGACTTCTGAGGCATTGCACGACATGGGTGCACAAACCTACATGCAGACAGTACATTCATACACATAAAAAATAANCTGGTCCTGGAATCAGGCATCAGGAGCCACTTGCTAGTCTCTATGGGTCTGATATATTTTGCACAGATTCTTAGTGACTCTTATCCCTTAAGCATAGACTGTGATTTTCAACTGTATGCATCTCTGTGTGTCTCTGTCCTCCTTAGCCTGTCCTTTCAAATGCAGTACGAATAGAGGCTAGACGACCCTGCTTTATCTGATGGATTTCCCCTGGTAAACTTCCTGCAGTGTGGTCTGTATCCCTCTAAGTGGTGTCCCAGGCACAGAGATGATGAACCTACCAACAGCCTAGCCCAAAGGGTAACAGTTCTATATTTTGTTTGCATTTTAGCCCATCACGTTATTGACAATGGAAGTTGAAACTACTTGAGGTAAGTCTAATGTTTTCATATAAATGAATTTATAGGAGTATAGGTTTTAGTTTAACATTAAGTCAGTGAATTCTAACATAGTCTCTGGAAAATCTAAATAAAATATAGGATATACAGGATGATTTTAATTACATAGAATGCAGCAACTATATATGACTAAATATGTGTGCATTTGTATAGCTGTAGATACATACATAGTAAGGATGTCTGTATTACTACAGTGCATAAATAGGACATTTTTAAATGTAGCAAAAAATAAGCTTAACCTCCCACCCTGCTTTGGGGACAGGCCCGCGTTTGCTCTTGGCACCCCAAATCTCTAGACTACCTGCCATCTTGGTCCAGACCCACCCGCTGTGTCTTGGTCTCCCAAACTCAGGCCAGTTCAAATTTCTAGCATAGCTTATTGCACTCTTCATGGTAGGTCTCCACCCACACCTTGTGTGGGATTTCACAGACCAAGCTTCTTCCCTGGAAAGTCTGGTCCTGCCCACTGCTCCGTGACTTACCTATAGCTTGAACACTCTCCACTTCCCTGCTCCCACACCCCATTTCCCTTCTAGTGCTTTTTCTCTTAGCATCTCAGATCTCTGGACTGCCCTCCTGGTCCAGACCCATCCACTGTGTCCTGAGCCCCTGGACTCACACCAGCCTAGCTGGTTAGAACCTTCACAGGTGGGCTTCACCCCCACCTTGCCCTCGGGCTCCAGAGAGCAGTCTTCTGTCCTGGCTCTCCCCACCCCGGCCCTCCCTTGAACTCCCTAGACCAGCCTTCTTCCCAGCCTTAGGCGCAGGCCTGCTTTTGCCCCTTGTACCCCAGATCTCTTGGGTCCCCCTGGCAGTGGGCTCTGCAAATCGAAGGGTGCCCACTCCCCTACATTGGGACCATCTGAAGCCCCTCCCATTGCTGAAGGGCTAGGCTTTCTCAGACCTTCACTAAGCGCCCAGACTTTGCAGGCTGCCTGAGAACACCTGAATCCAGCCTCCTCCCAGCAAGCTTCCCAAATTAGGCTGTACTTGCTGACTAGTTAGGAAGAAGACTGAGAGTATCTAATCTGTGCCTGACTTGGGCCTCTACATCAACTCCTGAGTAGTTGGACTAGAGCCATCGGGTGACTCCAATATAAAATCAAAAGAGAGAACCTGAAGACTAGACCAAGCAGTTTTTCACACCCAAGAAGAGGACAACAATTCAACTGGTGAATGGATAATGAAAATGTACATTTACATATAACCAAATACATATGGATCTTAGAGAAAACCCCAAGACTGTCACATTCCTAGACTAATATAATTTCTTACTAAGTGTAAAATATTTATCCTCATATTTAAATTCAAGTATCCCAGTCACCACTCATCAAAGAAGTTTCTTTTGCACCAGGTGAAGACTATTATAGTGTACCACAACTGGACACACACAGACGTGTCTGTGAACTGCCCAAGCCTAAGGGCACATATACAATGCAACCTCATGCAACAGAGGACCAGGAGCACAAAAGGACACAAATGGCCAGGGTGTGAAGATTAGGAATCTGCAAAGTGTGGGTTCTCTGACAGGACTCCCACATTAAGCTACAGTAAGGGACTCAGAGACTATTGTGGAAGAAGGGATGGAAACATTGTAAGAGCCAGGGAGGAGGTATGTGACTATGTAGAAATAAAATCATACAAGCTCCAAGGACCCTGTTCGTATGATCCTACAGTGGTGGTGTCAGCATGCACAAGACCCATGCAAAGTTAAGCAGACAAAACCCAGCAAAGGACTGTGGAAATGAGAAGCAGATCCAAATCGTAGAAGAAGAAATATTGGCAGCTGATTACTGCTGGTGAAGAAGACCTGACCTTCTTAAAGCGAGGGACGCTGGATGGGCTAGACCTCAATGGATGAGCTGCATCAAGCAACTTTTAGGGATGCTAGCTTGACACAATGGGCCTCGGCGCAAATCAGAGAGTGTATGAATCCCAGTGGGGGCTGTGGAAGGTGCCAGTGGGAAGGGGGTGTCACGGGGATGAAGATTGAGATGCTCTGTATGAAATATGCAAAAATTCAATAAAATGGAAAAATCAGAAATCAACCAAGTTGTCTATAAAAGTGAAATACAACAAAAAAGATATAGGCTTTATCTTTCTGGGTTTTTTTTTTTTTTTTGTATTTTTGAGACAGGGTCTCCCTTTTAGTCCCAGCTGGCCTGGAGCTTGCTCTGTACACCAGGCTGGCCTCAAACTCATAGAGATCCACCTGCCTTTGCCTCCCAAGTGTTGGGATTAAAGGTGTACACTACCATGCCCGGCTTATTTTTCTGTTTTATAAGCCAGGAGGATCTGACCTCATAAGGAACTCAAAATACTCAATGCAACAAGCACACAGAGTAGGAAAGAGGACTACAGACAGAACAAAAATGAGTTATCATCCCTTATGCAAGTATTTTAATGTTGACTGAATGGTAGAAGGCCAGAAGCACAATCCTACTATACACACATACACACACATATATGCATATATACATAGACACATACACATATATACACACACACACATATATACATATATACACATATGCATATATACACACATATATACATACATACATACATACATGCATACATACATACATATGTACATGGAAAGCATGAGATCGCACAAGTATGCATACTACAGTGCATTGCTTGGTGTCACTGTCCAAGACAATCACAACGGGTGTCTGTCTGACTCTGGAGAGGTAACACAAAAGCACTTAAATTTGTGCATCTTTGAAACAGGGAAATAGAGATAACCAGTTACAACACATACGCTGGAGCTATCTACACCCCACCAATCAGCTCCCTTCTTAAGAACCATCCTCCAGTGTCTCAGGAACAGTGTTTTATCTAGGAAATCTGCCACCCTAACCTTGTGATCAGACACAAGGCTAATTACATTTTGCGATAAATCTAGAGCACAAAGCTAGAAAAAAATGGAAGTTACTCCCTGCAGCTGAAGCTGCAAGAAGGACATGCAAGAGCCAAGCAGCAGATGGCTGCTTGCAAATGCACTGGGAATAGAAAAGTCTGTCTGCAAAGTGAAAGAAAGGGTACGCATGTGCAGAGGGAGGCAGTGCTGAGCATCAAGAAAAAAACCACTATGCGTTTCTCACTCTTCTACCTCCTGTTTCTTGTTAGTTTTCAGCACTTCATGAGACCTCCTTCCCTGGATCTTTATAATAAATTCTTTCAATTACTTGCAAGCTGAGGGTTTTTAACTAATTAAATAACCAGAAAGTTTTAGAAGACAGAAATAATATCAAAATATTGGACTTTTGTGGAAAGAGATGCGTTAAAATATAAGGCATATCATTTAAAAATGTATTACTATTAACCTTTCTGAAAGCTGCAAAATGGAGGTGTGGAAGTGTTTACAGATTGGAACTATCTTTGTCCGTTCAACCTCAGTAAGTTCCACTGTTTCTAAGAAATGCACAGCAACACGTTCAAGAGCGTCTTCTGGCCATGACTAAAAATAAGGAAAAGAAAAATTCATTAAAGAATAGTCACAATCCAATGATGTAAGTAAACTGACTTCCTATGGGAGAAGAAAACAGAATTACAGGGACTGAGGTCCCCAAGTTTTTAGGTCTTTTTATACATTAAGATGACAAAAAATATGGGTAACACACAATGTGAGGGAAAGATTATTGATTTTTGTTTGTTTGTTTGTTTGTTTGTTTGTTTTTGGTATTTTTGAGACAGGGTCTCCCTATAGCCCCAGCTGGCCTGGAATTCACTTTGTAGATCAGGCTGGCCTTGAACTTACAGAGATCCACCTGCCTCTGACTCTGCCTCCCGAGTGCTAGGATTAAAGGCATGTACTATCATGCCCAGCTATTGATGTATTACATACCAGGAACACAGTACTTTACCTTCCCAACTCTTCCACTGGGTGTCTATTAGGCATCTCAATTTTAGCACACCAGTTGCAGAAGATGCTGACTGTCCACTCGATACCCCTCAGTCCCTTTTCCCCTAGGACTCCATTTTTTTTTAAATTTAATTTTATTTATTTATTTTTTATGCGTATGAATGCACTGTCTGCATGTAGGTCTGTGCACCCGTGTTGTGCAATGCCGCGGAGGTCGGAAGAGGGTGTCGGATTCCCCTGGAACTGGAGTTAAAGACGGTTCTCAGCCGCCATGTGGGTGCTGGGGATCGAACCCGGGTCCTCTGCAGGAGCAGTCGGCGCTCTTAACCGCTAGGCTATCTCTCCAGCCCCAGGACTCCAATTTTATTCTAGGTAGTGTGTCAGGGTAAAAGGCTACACTTTTGAGCTTTCCTTGTCATGCAGAATCGCAAATGACATATAATCAGCTGTTGGTGAGTTTTTTGGAGAAGGCTCAAAATTTTGATCAAACATTCCACTAGTAAAAAAAATTAAAATACGTGCTACCAATGTATATAGGTTTATTAATAGGTTACTTTCGCTGGGTGTGGTGGCACATGCTTTTAATCCTAGCACTTGGGAGGCAGAGGCAGGCAGATCTTTATGAGTTCAAGGCCAGTCTGGTCTACATAGCGAGTTCCAGGGAGCTCCAGCTGGAGCTACAGGGAGACCCTGTCTCAAAAAGAAAAAAAATAAAATAAAAAAAGGTTACTTTCATGTGATGTCATATATATTTAACCCCCCCCAAAAGAGACTTCTAAACATTTTTTCATCTGTTTTTTGTCTTTTTGAGACAGGATCTTCCCAGCTGTCCTGTCCTGGAACTCATTATGTAGACCAGGCTGGCCTTGAACTCACAGAGATCCACCTGGCTGGGATTACAGGCATGCACCACCACACCCTACTGAGACTTCTAAACATTTATCACTGAGATAAATGAAATTTTATAAAGTATTACATTAAATGTCATCTGATGGGGCTGGAGAGATGGCCTAGCGGTTAAAAGCACCAACTGCTCTTGCAGAGGAGAGGGGTTCGATCCCCAGCACCCACATGGCGGCTGAGAACCATCTTTAATTCCAGTTCCAGGTGAATCCGACACCCTCTTCTGACCTCTTCAGCATTGCATGACATGGGTGCACAAACCTACATGCAGACAGTCCATTCATACACATAAAAAATAAATACAATTAAAAAATAAAAAAGAC
>VZQC01002017.1:675886-701166 GCA_009823505.1 Rhizomys pruinosus | reverse complement strand
ATGGCTGCTGGGGAGGGAGAGTCAGTTCTCTTCAGAGTTGTGGCCTTTAGTAGGTTGTCCATGCTCTAGTGAATGGCTTCTCTCCGTGAGCATAGGGGCAGCACTAGCTGGACTCTATGGATTATAAAGAAAGAAAACGAGGAGGATATGAAGTTGGGAGGCCCATGAGTTTGGTCTGGGAGAAGTTGGAGGTAGGGTAGATATGACCAAAATACATTTTATATATACATATATATATATATATATATTATATATAATTTTCTAAAAGAATAAATATAAAAATTAAGTGATATAAACTTACAACTAAAAATTATAATAAAAACAAATGTAGCAAATACTTAAATGTTATCTCATCTTAATCAATTTATTATGTTTATTATCTATGCTCTGGTAGTTATTTAAATCTCTATAGTAAGATACTATGTAAAGGTGTTATTTATTGAGACTGGGTCTCACTATCTAGCCCTAGCTAGCCTGAAACTTGCTATGTAGACCAGGCTGGTCTCAAACTCAGAGAGATCCACACATCTCTGTATCCTTGCTGCTGGAATTAAAGGCATGCACTGAACCCTGTGTTAAATGATATGACCTTGGTAGCCATAAGTAAGCCATGGTTTTATTTTTACATTATGGAAATTGGTAAATGCTATAAACCCAAGGTCTGGTTTACTACCATCCCCTGTTAAGATGGCTGTTAAATATTTATCAGCATACAACTGGTATGAACACACTACATGATATTTCATAATAAAAAATTGCTACATATTCTACACATACACTCTACTCATGAGCAGTACATCCAGCCCATGAGGTTCACATTTAACAATCTGATGGAAATCATGTATTCCTCAGAAATAAGTCTACCCAGAACCAGAATAAAGATAGAACAGCTGGCACTTGTTGTAATTAATAGCGCAGTGGGTCTCTTGAACTAGAAAGCTTTGCCCTGCTGTACGTTACTTCCCTGAACTTCCCTCGGCTTTGCTGTCCTCAACAGTAAAACACAGACAACTATACCTGCTGTACTGCACTGTTGTTCTTATGGGATGAGACTGTAAGTGAAGCTCTCAGGAATGCTCAGCATGCACGGTAGGTACCAAAGGGGTAGTATAGTATTAGCATCACCACCCAAATATTCGGCATGCATCCACACAGGCTGGCTCTCCTTCACTGATAGAGAAGGCACTCATTATTTTGCACCCTGCTGTATTCATATTTTTACCTTCAAATCATCTCTCCACTCATTCGTACTATAGCTCTTAGAAATTTCTGGTTGGAAAATCTGCATTTTTGCCATAGACGAGGCCAGACGAGTTAAAGACTGCCGACCACTTCCTCCAAGTCCAATAAGCAAAGCATTTCCACCAGATTGCTTTAGAATTCGACATATTCTTGATAAATGCTCCAAAACATATCTACCAAAAATAACAATCTTATTATATAATGACAACAAACATGTAAATATACTTAGCATTTTATTATATATTTTTATGACATCATGTTACACTGTAGATACACACAAAATTTGTTGTTAAAAAGTAATAAAACAGGCTGGAGAGATGGCCTAGCGGCTAAGAGCGCCGACCGCTCTTACAGAGGACCCAGGTTTGATCCCCAGCACCCACATGGCGGCCGAGAACCATCTGAAACTCCAATTCCAGGAGAACTCCAGTTCCAGGGGAATCCGACACCCTATTCTGACCTCCGCAGCATTGCACGACACGGGTGCACAAACTTGCATGCAGACAGTACATTCATACACATACAGAAATAAATAAAATTAATTAAAAAATAATAAAACATCGGGGCTGGGGAAAAAGCACTTGCTATACAAGCCTGGCAACCTGAGTTTGAATCTCCAGAACCTAGACAAAAGATGGATGCGCTAGCGAAATACACCTGGGAGGCACACACAGGAAAGTCTCCACAAGCTCATGGCCAGGTAGCCTGCTTATGCAGCAGCGAAGAGTTCTGGTCTCAAAGTAGATGGAAAGGTGAAGAATGACCCATGAAAGTTATCCTCTGACTTCTACCCCCTGCCATGGGATGCACATGTACACATTACTGCATACATTCTCTCTCTCTCTCTCTCTCTCTCTCTCTCTCTCTCTCTCTCTGTCTGTCTCTCTTTCTCTCTCTCTCTCTCTCTCTCACACACACACACATGCATTCAAATCAAACATGCAAAAAAACCTGTGGACATATGTGTTAGAACATAGACATGTAAAAATATCACATGAGTTTCTTTTTATTATTATGATAGGGACACAGTGAGGCAGGGTTGGCTGAAACAGGGGACTTTTAATAAATTGCTAGTATTATAATAAATATTCTAATATTTATGATGTGTTCATTATAGCTTCTTTTTTGTTTTAAATATTTTATAATAAAAATTTACACATAAAATTTCAAACATAACTATAAAATATAGGTACCTAAACACAACAAGATTCATTCTTGTTTTGTGAGTTTGATTATACTCATCTAAGCACTGGATAACAATGTCATGAAAATGAAGAATGTTTGGAATTTCAATATAAATTCTATCGTCTCCTTCAAGGTCAGGATTCAGATAATCCCCGAACATGAGATTTCTTAAGTCTTCTTCATTTACCTATAGAATCGAATTTGGATAATTATAAAACTTAAAATAACTTTAAGAAAATATACAAAATATCATTTTTATTGACTGGAAAATAAGTTTTTGCTATTTATTGAGAATTTCTTTCTTTAAATAGACTCTATTTACAAATCTCAAAATAAATACCCACTTATAGGAAATATCAAAAGAATTGTTATGTTCATTAAAAAGCAACCAAAATTTTCCAAGGTAAGTTAATAGTGCCTGCAATTCTATTTTAACCTGACACTTTGTTGATTACTTAATATACTTACAGGGGCATTCTCTTTCCTTAGATGTGAAAAGATAGTATCAAATCGTTCCTTAAAATGGTCCTTTACAACATTTTTAATTAATTTGAAGAGCCAGTTTCGATCATCATCATTAATAAGGCGATCATAAAACACTCGGAGAACCTCATGAACAAACAGACGGACCATGGTTTGTCTGCTTTCTACAGCTTCTTTATTGATAAGTAAGCAGCCCCGGATGACACGGGAGAAATCACGCAAATTGAAAGTATAATGAGATTTTGCAGGAGTGGGCAGAAGATTTTCCATAGATTGCTTATATACCTGTGTATGAAAAATGCAATGATGCAAAAATGAACTGCTTATAATTAGCAGTCACATCAAGTAGTATAAGATATTTTATTAGAGTATATCAGTTTGGAAACATAAATAATACTAAGCCTAGCACACTATGTAGGTTTATTTTGGTTTATAGCACTCAGTTAGTTATTATGAGGTTGAGGAATTTAAAAGCCACTAACTTGCACTCCAGTAAAGCTTTCTTAAAGTTCCTGTTGACTGCAATTGCTCCACTTATAGATGAACTGGGTTGGGGCTGCAAAGATAGTTCAGGGGTTAAGAGCACTTGCTGCTCTTGCACGGGACCCAGATTCAGTTCCCAGCACCCACATGGCAGCTAATAACCTTCTGGAACTCCAGTTCCAGGGAATTTTATGCCCTCTTCTGGCCTTCGTGGGCATTGCACATTTATATGCAAGCCAAGCACTCATAAAATAAGATAATAAACCTGGCTGGGTTTATCAGTTTAAAATGGCCTTAGGAACTCAAATCAGACAAATCCTTCTAAAGCATTCCAATGAAGAGGATGAAATGATTTTAGATCACCATTGGCTTTAAATCAAGTAATTCTTGCTGCTCCTTTTTTTTTCTACTATTGCTTTCCCTCTTCTTCCATCTTAATTGGTATAATATAGAAATAAAGTATATTTTTCTGCAGTCACCAAATGAAGGCTAATACTCTCTTTAATGAAGGTTAATTTAAAAAAATTAAAAAGAAAAGGTTAATTGGGGCTGGGTGTTGTGGTGCACGCCCTTAATCCCAGCACTTGAGAGGCAGAGGCAGGTGGATCTCTGTGAGTTCAAGGCCAGCCTGGTCTACATAGCGAGCTCCAAGCCAGCTGGGACCAAAGAGAGACCCTGCCTCAAAAAGACCAAAAGAAAAAAAGAAGGTTAATTAGTTTTTTGTAATATATCTTGACAGAAGCCAAACAGAATTATTTTCATTTGAATGTGTTTTGTGGTTCATCGACCTATCTCAGCCTCTATACATGGGAAATCTCTAATACTTCAAAGACAGAAAAATAATCCCATTTTACCTGACCACGGCCCAGCCATCACAAGGGATATCCAAATATTTTATTTGATAAATACAGTACCAGGATTAATATTCTTTTTTTTTATTATTTATCTTTGTATGTGTATGAATGTACTGTCTGCATGCAGGTCTGTGCACCCGTGTCGTGCAATGCCGCGGAGGTCAGAAGAGGGTCTCGGATTCCCCTGGAACTGGAGTTCTCCTGGAATTGGAGTTACAGACAGTTCTTAGCCGCCATGTGGGTGCTGGGGATCGAACCCAGGTCCTCTGCAAGAGCAGTCTGTGCTCTTAACCACTAGGCTATCTCTCCAGCCCCGGAGGATTAATATTCTACTCTTGTCATTGTTTGAATCTGAAATGTCCAAGGATCACGTGTTAAAGCTCTGGCTGGCAGCTGATGAGATTGGGGGAAGTGGTGGGATATTGAGGGCTCTGAAATAATGATGGATTTGTAGCATGCTAACATTACTGGGAGATATAGAAACTAGGAGATAAGGCCTAATTGGAGGAAGCAAGTCACGGTGGGCATGATTTTGAAAGACAGATCTTGTCCCTGGCCCCTTCCTGCCTGTTTCCCAGCTGCCACAGGTGAGAGCCTCTACTCCAACACACCCTTCTGTCATGATGCTTCAGCCTTGACTTGGGCTCATAATGAACCCAATCAAGCAGGGCCCAAAAAGGTAAAATGATGAGCCCAAATAAATCTTTCCTCCTTTATGTCATTTACTTCAGGTATTTATTACAGCAACTGAAAAGTCCCTAACTCATACCTCTTTCATGATTCTCTACTTTAATAGTACAAATTTTCAGTCTGGAATGTAATTCAATTGGTAGAATGCTCGCCTAGTATGCTTGCACTGTATAAAACTGGGCATGCTGGTGTGTACCTATAATCTAAGCACTGAGGGGGTAGAGGCAGGAAAATCAGACATTCAGGGTCATCCTTATAGATACAGTAAGCTCAAGGCCAGCCTGAGATTTATGAGAGCCTGTCTCCAAACAAAAACAAAACAAAATCCTAGTACAAATTTTCTTCTATAACAAGGGACAATTAGCAAGAAATGATACTATTAGAGACTGACAGACTGACAGACTGATTCTAGGAAGCTCTTTGCTTCCTATTTAGTCATCCCAAAGCAACTCCTACTTTATCAAGCTTCTACAAGGCGAGTTTGGTAGAATTACCTTTAAATATACTTTTCCCCTTTTAACTTTAGCTAGGGGGCTGGCTCTTGCTAGACAATCAGATAACATACCCTAAACAAATCAGGAGGTGTTCTTTGGTCATATGGGCTTATGTTTTCTGTTCCTATCTGTGCACGTTCTCTGCTTTCAACGTCTGTGATCATCCTGCTCTTAAATTTTCTGGGCAGACCTTTCTTTACACCAAGAACAAGCAACTGGAGAAAGAATTCAAAGAGACCTTCCCACTCACATTAGCCTCAAAAACAATAAAATACCTAGGAACAAACCTAACCAAAGACACCAAAGATCTCTACAACAAAAATTTTAAACCTTTAAAGAAAGAAATTGAAGAAGACATCAGAAGATGGAAAAACCTCCCATGCTCATGGGATTGGGAAAATTAACATTGTAAAAATGTCCATTCTACCCAAACTCTTGTATAGATTTAACGCAATCCCAATCAAAATCCCCAAGAGTTTCTTCACAGGCTTGGAAAAAAAAGCCCTTAAATTCATTTGGAAAAACAAAAGACCCCGAATAGCCAAAAACAACCTTGAGAGAAAAGAGCTAAACGGGGGGGGGGGGGATCTCTATACTAGACTTCAAACTATACTACAGGGCTATAGTCATAAAAACAGTCTGGTACTGGCACAAAAATAGACCTGTTGACCAATGGAACAAAACTGAAGATCCAAACCTGAGCACATACAATTTCAGCCATCTCATATTTGACAAGGGGGCCAAGAAGACACAATGGAGAAAAGACAGCATCTTCAGCAAGTGGTGTTGGCAAAACTGGATCACCACTTGTAGAAGAATGAAATTAAACCTCTACCTCTTGCCCTGTACAAAAGTCAATTCTAGATAGATCAAAGACCTCAACGTGAAATCCCAAACTCTGAAGGCAATAGACGAAAAAGTTGGCAGCAGACTACAAGACATAGGCGTAGGAAAAGACTTCCTAAATTAAGGTCGACAGTTGACAAATGGGACCTCATCAAACTCAAAAGCTTCTGTACATCAAAAGAAACAATCAAGGAAGTGAAGAGAAATCCCACAGAGTGGGAGGAAACCTTCACTGCAGAAACATCTGACAAAGCATTGATTTCCAGAATATATAAACTACTCAAAAAACAAAGAAGAAAGAAAACAAATGACCCACTCAATAGATGGAGCAAAGAGCTGAACAGAGACTTCACAAGTGAGGAATTAGAAATGGCTGAGAAACACTTTAAGAAGTGTTCAACATCACTAATCATTAAGGAAATGCAAATCAAAACCACTTTTTAAGGTACCATCTCACTCCAATAAGACTGGCTAGTATCAAGAAAACAAATGGTACCAAGAGCTGGAGAGGTTGTGGGGAAAGGGGAAAACTCATCCACTGCTGGTGGGAATGTAAACTCGTGCAGCCACTATGGAAAGCAGTGTGGAGAACCCTTGGAAGACTTGGATTGAACTTGCCACCCGACCCAGCCATACCACTCCTAGGCATGTACCCTCAAGACTCACCCCACTGCAGAGATACATGCATGGCCATGTTTATTTCAGCTCTCTTCACAATAGCAAGGAGCTGGAACCAACCTAAATGCCCCTCAACTGATGAGTGGATAGAGAAAATGTGGTACATCTACACAATGGAGTTCTATGCAGCAGTAAAGAAAGATGACATCATGAGCTTTGCAGGAAAATGGCTGGAGCTAGAGGACATCATGCTGAGTGAAGTAACACAGTCCCAGAAAAACAAACGACAAATGGTATCCCTCATCTGTGGATGCTAGTGCCAGTTACCTAGTTGTAAATATTTCTTGTGCACAGCCCCTTGAGCTTTTGTCCAAAGCAGTTGGGAGTGATGCATATTGGAAATAACAACAACAACAACAACAACAACAGAAAGGACTGCATCAAAGAGCTGACTGAAACAGTGAACTTCTGCTCAAAACAGTCAACTTCCCCATGGAGAATATTGAGAAAGACTGAGAAAGAGATGAAAAGCATGTTTGGTAGAATGCATGAGCTCTGGTGGGGTGGGGGGAAGGGAGGGACATGGGTCTAGATTTGATTAAAATAAATAAATAAATTTATAAAAAAAAAAAGTGCAGAGAGAAACAGACAGAGAAGATTAGATATAGGTATCGAAATCTGACCCTTCCTATAAGGTAGTCCCTTTGCATCTGGAAACCAGTGTCTAACCTCAATTAATTCCAAATACTATGAGAATGACAAAGCTTCAATGGATTAATTTTGGAGGCATGTATGTATATACATGTATGTATATATATATATATTCCATAATAAGCACAACAATTTTAGTTCAGTTCCAGTTCCTCCTCTTGACCTAGGAAACATATTTTTGACAGCCAACTTCTACCACATTTAAGAAGACTTTTGCTTGATTAGTTGCTTGCTGATTTTGACATTGGTTTGGCACAGAAATAGCTACTCAGCCTCGATCCTCTGAGTCTCAGTGTCACATCCCTGAGGCATTCGCCTTCTTTTTATTGGTTGCTCCTCAATTTCATTCCCTTTTCTGACCTTGTCTTCTGATCTCTAAAACTTAGCAAGATGTTTTCTTCTTTAATTTGAGTTTTAATTACACAAAAAAAAATTCTGGGCAGAAATTCTGATGATGAAAATCAAAGCAGATGGCTAAGGAAACAATATTCTTTTTTGGGGGGTCTTTTTGAGACAGGGTCTCCCACCGCCACACCTGGCAGGAAATAATATTCTTTTTTTTATTTGTATGAGTGTACTGTCTGCATGTAAGTAGGTGCGCCCATGTTGTGCAGTGCTGCAGAGGTCAGAAGAGGGTATCAGATTTCCCTGGAACTGGAATTAAAGATGGTTCTTAGCTGCCATGTGGGTGCTGGGAATTGAACCTGGGTCCTCTGCAAGAGCAGTCGGTGATCTTAACTGCTGAGCCATCTCTCCAGCCTGGAAATAATATTCTTTTAACAAGATCACATGAGGATAATGTCTAATTCTAAAATACCTTACATAGCACTATTTATTTACCTCCATAGTTCCACTGACTATTTGGTGTCCAATTAAAAAGTACTCTGGAGGAAATTCATGACTTCTAAGGTAGAACGACACTATTGATGAGAAAATTCGGACCATTGTTTCATCACTGAAAGTATTGATAGTGCAGACGTTGAAATGTCGAAGAAAACGAGGTGTCACTGGGTTTCTCCCACCGCCTGGAGGACCCATGGCAGCAATCAGTTCTATGTCAACCAGTGTGATTTTACTAGTGTCTTTCAGGTCATACCTAGAAGGCACACAGAGAAAAGGAGGGAGAAGAGGAGGAATGAAACACAGATAGCCTTAGAAAATTAATCTTATCGCCAGGCGTGGTGGCGCACGTCTTTAATCCTAGCACTTGGGAGGCAGAGGTAGGCAGATCTTTGTGAGTACAAGGCCAGCCTGGTCTACAGAGTGAGTTCCAGGACAGCTGGGGCTACAGGGAGACCCTGTCTTGAAAAGACCAAAAAAATAAATAAATAAATAAATAAAAGGAAAAATAAAATTAATCTTATCTCTGGAAAAGGAGTAACTCTAGATAATCTTCCAGTAGGAGAGAATGTTTTATTTGCAGCAAAACTCCATGTCTCAGCCGGGTGTGGTGGTGCATGCCTTTAGTCCCAGCATAGGAGGCAGAGGCACAAGGATCTTTGTGAGTTCAAGGCCAGCCTGGTCAACAGAGGGAGTTTCAGGACAGCTGCAGCTACAGGGAAACCCTGTCTTGAAAAGACCAAAAAAACAAACAAAAACAAAAACAAAAAACCCAGAAAAACAAAAACAAAAAACCCAACAATAACAGCAACAACAACAAACTCCATGTCTCCTCCCCAGTGAGACCAATTCCATTGCCTACTCTGTATCTAGAATGTTCTTTCCCCACCTTCTCCTTTCTATGCTTCCTTACAATTTGAATCTGTAGTTTTCCTTTTTTCCAAAAGCAGAACTATGGTCTACAGCTTACTTGTAGCTGGTTATGTAGGCAGAGGTGACCACGTGTCCCACTTTGCCTAGATGAATCTATTTGTGCTTGTTATTCTGAGCAATAATCAACAACATCCCCCTTCTATTTTCAGAAATGTCTGTTACCCTGGTTAAAAAGTCCTGATTAAAAAGTCCTGATCTTTTTCTCATCTCAGGTCTCAAATTCCAAGTTCATGAAGGTGCCTAAGTATCACCTACACATGCTGTAATACAGGAAGAGCTCTGTTACAGAAAAACCAAGCTTCAAAAAGCTTTAATAGAAGATGTATCGAAATGATGAAACTGAGTTGGATACACTGTTGTGTAATCTAATTTTCAAAAGGCTGTTAAATTTTTAAATTTGAAAGGGTGTAGGAAATAGGGATCTTGATGCAAAGGCTTTGTGAAGCTATCCTGTTCAACAAATAGTGCTTGGGAACAGAACTTCCACAAGCAGAAAAATAAATTTAAACACTGACTTTATACCTTTCACAATAATAAATTCAAAATGGAGCACTTAAATATTAAGTGCAAAACTATAAAAATCTTAGAAGATAACAGAAAAATAAATCTAGGTGACAGTATAATGAGTTTTAAAGTTATAACAAAGGCACAAACTGTGAAAGAAATTATTGAGAAGTTAGTCTTCATTAAAGAAAACATGTTGGGCTGGAGAGATGGCCTAGCAGTTAAGAGCACCGACCGCTCTTACAGAGGACCCGGTTTCAATCCCCAGCACACACATGGCGGCCAAGAACCATCTGAAACTCCAATTCCAGGAGTACTCCAGTTCCAGGGGAATCTGATACCCTCTTCTGACCTCCGCGGCATTGCACGACACAGGTGCACAAACTTGCATGCAGACGGTACATTCATACGCATACAGAAATAAAATTAATAAAAAAATAAAAAAAACATGTTTTGTGAAAACAATGAGAAGATAAGACATTGGCTGGAAGGCAATACTTGCAAAGGACACATGATAAATGGCTATTGTCCAAAATACACAGAACTCTTTTAAGACTGAACAATTAAAAAGCAAACAATGTTCTTGAAGAACAGGCCACATAACCTAACAAGCGCCTCATCACAGAAGATAAAGAGACAGCAGATAAAAGCATAAAAGATGCTCCAGTCTATCACAGTGGTGCACAGTGTAGTAGTGCATAATCTCAGCACTTGGGAGGTGGAGGAAGGAGGATTAGGAGCTCAAGCCTAGGTTTCTTCTACATAATGAGTTGGCACTCAGCCCGAGTTATGTGAGACTTTGTCTCAAAAACAAAACAAGGGGCTGGAGAGATGGCCTAGTGGTTAAGAGTGCCGACCGCTCTTGCAGAGGACCTGGGTTCAATCCCCAGCACCCACATGGCAGCCGAGAACGGTCTGAAACTCCAATTCCAAGAGAACTCCAGTTCCAGGGGAATCCAACACCCTCTTCTGACCTCCGTGGCATTGCACGACATGGGTGCACAAACTTGCATGCAGACAGTACATTCATACACATACAGAAATAAATAAAATTAATAAAAAAAACAAAAAAAAACAAAATAAAAATGCTCAATATCATATGCTGGCAGGGAGCTATGAAATAAAACACAGACTAGAATGAATGAATCAGAATACCAATACAAAATGATAAAGCTACTGTGAAAGAGTTTGGTGGAATCACTCCCCCCACTCATTGTATTAACTGAGGTGGAAAGACTTGCCCACGGTGGGCGATACCATTCCCTAGGAAGGGGATCCTGGGTTGCATTAAAGTAGAGCGAGCAAACTGAGCATCAGCATGCATGCACTTTTTGCTCTCCTCTGGCTGTAGACATACTGTGATGAGCTGCTTCAAGGGCCTGATTCTTTTATTTCCCTGCATGGCGGACTATGGACTAAAGTAAACCTTTTCTCCCTTGAGTTGCTTTGGTATTTTATCATAGCCACAGGAAAAGAAACTAAGTGATTCATTATGCTAGATATTTTTGTAAAACTTATATCCACACCATATTAGCACACAAATGTCTATATCAGCTTTATTAATAATCGTCAAAACTTGAAAGCAACCAAGATGTCCTCTAGCAGCTGAATAGATTAATAAACTATGGTGTATCTACACAATGAAGTATTATTCAATACTAAAAAGAAATTTGCTATCAAGTCATAAGAAAACTTTGAAGAAATTTAAATGCATATTATGAAGTGAAAGAAGTCAATCTAGAAATGATTGATATATACTGTTTGATTCCAATTATATGACTCTTACAGGTTGAGATCTGTAATATTCCCACAAAGACTCATGAAGTAAAGGCTTGGTACCCAGTTTGGGAGGTGGTAGGACATTGGCGCAATGGGGCTAGTGGGACGTAGTTAGGCCACTAGAAGTATGTCCTTGAAGGGATCATAGGATCCCAGTATCTTCTTTTCTTTTGCTCCTCAGCCACAGGAGTAGCTTTGCTCTCCACGCACTCCCTGTCATGATGGGCTGTCTCTCCTCAAGCTCCCAAACATCAGGCCCAACCAGTTCTAGACTAAAACTTCTAAAACTGTAAGCTAAAATAAACTCCTTTTTCATTGAAAATGGACTATCTCAGGCATTTGTTAGAGCAACAGACTAACAATAGTAATATTATGGAAAAGGCTAAGCTATAAAGGTAGTAGAAAGATTAGAGGTTACCAGGGGCTTTGTGTGTGTGTGGGGGAGATGGGGGAGGTGAAAAGGCACAGTAGTTAATTTGTAGGGCAGTGAAAATATTCTGTGCATGTTACCAAATGACATTATAGACTTTCAAACCTCAAAGATTGAACAATGCAAAAAGTAAGTCCTAACCTAAGAACTTAGAGGAATGATGATGCATCAAAGTATTTAGTAATGGAAACAAATCTACCACTTGGCTGAGAAGGTTAGTGTGGGGGCAAAGGATATGCATAAATCTCTGCACCTTCTTCTTAATTTATTATGAACCTAAAACTCATCTAAAAGTAGTCTTAGGTAAAATCCTTCCAATTTTCCTATAGAGGAAAATCTGAGCAATGATAATTTTCCCTAAATAACTTGGAAATATATATTTTGCTTTAAAAACAAATATAAAATTATCTATGATTTCAGCATGCATTATTAAGACTGTATTTAAATATTTACCAATGTCCACAGTCAAAAAACTGTCGTAATAATTCAATTGGAGGCTGGGCTCCATACTTCTCCAGTGCAGGCATGTTCATGTCATCTATGAACACCACACACATCTTTCCCATGGGTGGTCCAAAAACTCCTTTGCGTCTTTTATCCAATCTAGCCATAATAATGTTCTAAAAGGATAAAAAGAAAGTGGCATATTTATCTATAATAGTATTACATACTTGCTATTATTATTTATTACTTTTGTTAAGTCAATATCAAGAGTCATCCTGCCAAAATCCATAGGATATCAGTATAGTTACATTTGTTTAGTCTTTCGGTGAGTAACTTAACATAAAATAGTTAACACCAGAAAAAAGGGCCATTAGTCTTTGTAGGAAAATAATATTGAGCAGTGTTTTTTGTGTGTATGAGTGTCTGTGTGCATGCACGTGCACTCTGATTTACTCATATGCAACTTGATACTAAAGTTCAAACTCAACATCATTTCAAGAGACATTTGTTGAAATCATCTTCTGTATTCAGAATTGTAACAGGTATTCACATATTATATTTATGTTATATGCACACATACCTAATTTCTATAGTACTTTCCAAACTGGATACTCCAGTATTGACTTAATGTTTAAAAGCACTAATATTTCTAACCTTTGCCAGCTTTTTATAGCTGACAAAAGTGTGTATGCTTTTTATGCTTTTGGTACTTTTAAAAACTTGGTTGTCTGTTATAAAATTGAACACTAAAATTCCTAATTTTTTAATCATTTATTTTTATTTTATGTTTATAAGTGTTTTGCCTGCATGTATGTAAGTGCACAATGTGCATGCAGTGCATGAAGAGGCCAGAAGAGGGCACCAGATAACCGGGACTGGAGTTATGGATGGTTGTTAGCTGCAATGTGAGTGCTGGGAACCAAACCCAGGTCTTCTGCAAGAGCAGCCAGTGCTCTTAATCACTGAGCCATCTCTCCAGCCCCAAACACTAAAAACCTTTTTATTCAAAACTTTAAAGTTTATAAGATTTGGAAGTTAAACGAATTCTATAGGCTGAAGAACAACAGAAATGAGGTCACAGGTGAACTGATAAGAGTAAATTTAGGAATGGATGCTAAAAGCGGCAGTTAAAAAATGTCCATCAAGTAGTTTCATCTTCTACAATTTGGCAGCAAAGAGAAAATCACAAAACAGTCCATGGTTTGAACAATCCAGTGAATGCCAAATGCCACTAAAGGCCATGCAAGAACAACTGAATATTATTTTATCTCCACCCCTCCTGATGTACACACAAACACACACACACACACACACACACACACACACACATGCATGTATCTTATATGCTCTTGTCTGGCTAAATCAACTGTTGTTTCTCAAGTAAAAAAAAAGTGACAAAATTAAATAATAGGGTAATGTAAAAATGTTGTTTTTTGATTTGTAGATCTACATAGTTACATATTTAATATGCAGTTTAAAATATTTACCAAATAAGACAAAACATTAATTATTACAAACTCCAGGTTCTGGCTTTACACTAACCTGAATCTGGTTGGCACTGGTCCTTGCAGATAAATTAACATAGAAAGGAAAGTACTTGTCCTTTTCCAAGTGGTTCATCAGCTTATCCTTCACATACACTGATTTTCCTGTACCAGTTGGACCCACCAAAAGCAGTGGCCTTTATGAAAGCAATGAAAATGTCATTCAAAGTAGAAGAGAGTCAGAATGTGTTTTTATCAAAGAAACCTCAGATCACTAAACACTCTCAAATAATAATAAAATTACTTTAAGATGGCAGGCAGAGACAGGAGAATACCCCCAAAGCTCATGGGTCCAGCTGGTCTTCAGTATTCAGCATAGAGTGCCCAACAAGAGAAACCCATTCCTCAAACAACATGGAAGGTGAGGACCAACACTCTGTGGTGTTCTATGACCTCCACATGAGCACTGGGGGAAAGGTGTACCATCACACACAAACACACACATGCAAACATGCACAAATTAAGAAATACATATTTTAATTTTTTATATTAATTTTTATTTATTTCTGTATGTGTATGAATGTACTGTCTGCATGCAAGTTTGTGCACCCGTGTCGTGCAATGCCGCGGAGGTCAGAAGAGGGTGTCGGATTCCCCTGGAACTGGAGTTCTCCTGGAATTGGAGTTTCAGACGGTTCTCGGCCGCCATGTGGGTGCTGGGGATCGAACCCGGGTCCTCTGCAAGAGCGATCGGTGCTCTTAGCCACTAGGCCATCTCTCCAGCCCCAGAAATATATATTTTAAAAGATCAGTAAATCCGGGCGTAGTGGCGCACGCCTTCAATCCCAGCACTTGGGAGGCAGAGGCAGGCAGATCTCTATGAGTTCAAGGCCAGCCTGGTCTACAGAGCAAGCTCTAGGCCAGCTGGGACTAAAAGGGAGACCCTGTCTCAAAAGTACCCCCCCAAAATTTAAAAGACTAGTAAAATTAGTCTAATCTTATAGAGTTTAATAGTAAGAAATTATTGTTTGAACACATTAACATAGCTATATGTGAAAAAGTCTCAAAAGACAACTTTTCAGAAAAGAAAGCCAAATTTTGTTTCTTCAGGAAAATGATGTACTTGGACTCTTTAGTTAGGGGCATGGAAATGGTGTTGTCAGAGTGAAGTGGAACAATAAGGTGACAGCCATCAGGTAAACTTAGGTTACTTAGGAAGATGGGTGTTATGATGCCAGAAGCATAAAGTTTTGTAGAATGGAATGCTAATGAATCCTAAAGTTCACAGTTATATAGTCTGTTAACAGCATTTGTTAATAATTAGTTGAGCTGAAAATGTTTGTGTAAGAGCATATTAAAAATTTTCTCACTCAGAGGAGCCTCAAGCAGGGTTTTCCATTCCTGAATGAAATTTACTAATATTAAGGGAACAATACATTACATGTTAGGTTGTGTTGCCAAAGCTCTGAGGAATCCAAGATCCACAAATGCTGCATTATAAAGGAAGTACTTCTGTTGTGAATGGTAATGTGTTACCACTCAGCACATAAAAACATGTACAAAGGGTAAAAGTGATATTGAATACCACGATTCAGTTGTAAACAATAGCCTAAATGCAGCTAACAACCATCTGTAACTCCAGTTCCAGGGGAATCTGACACCACCTTCTGACTCTGTGAGTATTGCACAACATAGGTACATTATCACATATGCAGCCAAAACCCTTATACACACAACTTTTTAAAAGTTGCCTAAATGATCCAAATTATCTTAAAATAAAACTTATCACTGATGTGGGCTGGAGAGATAGCCTAGCAGTTAAGAGCACCGACTGCTCTTGCAGAGGACCCGGGTTCGATCCCCAGCATCCACATGGTGGCTAAGAATCGTCTATAACTCCAATTCCAGGAGAACTGCAGTTCCAGGGGAATCCGAGACCCTCTTCTGACCTCCGCGGCATTGCACGACACGGGTGCACAGACCTACATGCAGACAGTACATACACATACAAAAATAAATAAAATTAAAAAAAAATTTTTAAAGTTAAAAAAAAAACAACTTATCACTGATGTATAAGCACCAAATTGAAGTTCATTTAGAACTAGATTCACCCCTGAGATCTCATCAATGTATTCTATTCTAAGTAACATTCATTTTATGAAAAGCAGTTTACGGGCTGGAGAGATGGCCTAGCGGTTAAGAGCGCCGACCGCTCTTGCAGAGGACCCGGGTTCGATCCCCAGCGCCCACATGGCGGCCGAGAACCGTCTGAAACTCCAATTCCAGGAGAACTCCAGTTCCAGGGGAATCCGAGACCCTCTTCTGACCTCTGCGGCATTGCACGATACGGGTGCACAAACTTGCATGCAGACAGTACATTCATACACATACAGAAATAAATAAAATTAAAAAAAAAAAAAAAGAAAAGCAGTTTACTAAAATAACTTTAATAAAAGTACTGGTATTAACTTCAGGTCCATAAACCAACAGAAGAAATTCTTAGAATTCAGAGAATCTGGGAACTTGTGATGACAAAATGTTTATATCTTTTCTTTTCTTTTCTCTAATGTTTAGCAATCATTAACAGTGCCTATATCTTTGTCACCAACAAAACCCACAGAAACTAACTACCCTAGCCATTATATTTATCATAATAACGCAAAATACTTCTGTCCATCTTCAAAACTGCTAAAGATAATTATCCACTGCTAGCTCTCTTAATGTGTTAATAAGGAAACACATTAGTACTATTGTTCAAATAGGCTCGATATTTTAATAAAGATGTATCAGTGTAAGTAGTTTTCTTTGTAGTGTATTTGTACTTGTTCATTTGAAAATATCCTGACAAATGGTTCTTAGCACAAAGGAACTCTTTCAGTAGGAATTTCCCAGACCTCAAAGCTGCCTTGCTTGCCTAAGAAAGTTGTCCTTTTAAAATACTTATTTAAGGGGCTGGAGAGATGGCTCAGTGGTTAAGAGCATTAACTGATCTTGCAGAGGAGCCTGGTTCAATTCCCAGTATCCACATGGTGGCTAACAACCGTCCTGTGACTCGAGTTCCAGGGGATCTTCCACCTTCTCCTGACCACTGTGGGTATTGCATGGTATGGTGCATTTACAAACATTCAGGCAATATTCATGCACATAATAAATAAATAAAAATGTAAAAACAAAAATATTTCATTCATTCATTCATTAATTCACTCATTTTGAAAGAGGGCCTCACTATGATCTTTCTACCTCAGTCTACAAAGTAGTTGGGATTAAAGATGTTCACTACAATGTCTGGCTAGGAATTTTTTAATGTTAGCCTCTAAAGTAAAAACTACACCCAGAAATTCAAAATAGAGATAAAATTACTTTCCTTGTAAGCTATTTTTCTTGCTTTTAAAACAATATTGCTGAGAATACCATGATACCAATACCCAGGAGGAAGAAGCAAGAAGATCTTGAGTCTGAGATAGACAGGATTATGTACTAAATTTTGGGCCAGCCTGAGCTACTGTGAGGTCCTTGCTCAAAACAAACAGGGCAACTAGTCCAGGTGTAGAATTTAGCATGTGCAAGGCCCTGGGTTTAATCCCCAGCACCATAAGTCAAAATAAGTAAATAAATACAAGATAAAATTGCCACAAAAAGCACTCAAAAACAACTTATTCACTTATGAACACTATGTAAACTTGATTAATTTAAATAAATAATGGATTATAGCTAATATTTTAAAAGAAAAATATAAAAATCACAAACTGGCATGGATATGTCTGGGTTTCTGATCAGTTTTATGTACTATATCTCTGATGTATTCTTCTGATTTTAAGTCTGAGTTTTTAATATTCATCTTAAGTTACGGAATCCAGAACTAGCATAGAATATATTAGAAAAATGCTAAGTGATAATAAGAAGTGTGGATTGGGGACAGTTCAACATTTGGGGTTCAATTTAACAACTGAATCTATACACAGAATGCATAGCTTTTTGTGGGTGGGGGAGAGTTTGTGTGGGTACACATGTACATGTATGGATACATACATACATACATACATACATACATACATACTTCCACACATGTATGTGGAAGTCAGAGGACAACCTTGAGTGCTGTTCCTGGGGTTCCTTCCACCTCTTATTGGCCTGGAACACTGTCAAGCAGGCTAGGACACTTGGTCCATGTGCTTCTAAAGATCTGCCTGTCTACACCTTCCATTTTGCATGGCTGGATTACAAGAATGCACACTGTACCCAGATTTTTATGTGGCTAAGAGGATCTGAACTCAGGTCCTCATCTTCATGATGTAAATGGTTACCAACTGAGCCCTTACTCAGCCCAAAACAAATATATTCTAACACTAACACTGCAAACAACTTTTTGTGACTTGTGATGCAATAAAATAGGACTACTCATTAGGACTTTGGAGCAAGTATAAGAAAGCTGCTGCCAGGGCTGGAAAGATGGCTCAGTGGTTAAGAGCACTGGCTGCTCTTGCAGAAGACCTGGGTTTAGTTCCCAGCACTCACATTGCAACTAACAGCCACCCATAACTCCAGTTTCACTGAACAACATGGGTGCACTTACATACATGCAGATGATACCCTCATACACATAGCATAACAGTAAAAAAGAAAGCTGGCATGTAGGTTTGCTGAGAGCAATAGATGTCCTTTTCGATATGTTAATTAGCCCTTGCCCATGGTCTCAGTTGCCTAAAACTAGATGACTTCAAAGTTTACTTCAAAAAATGCTATCGTTTTGTGAGAATGGTACTGTTACATTTACAATTCAAGTTTTTCAGAGGCAAGCACATCTCTGTGAGTTCAAGGCCAGCCTGGTCTACAGATGAGTTCTAGGAGAGCTGGGGCTATAGGGAGAACCTGTCTCAAAAAGACCAAAGAAAGAATCACATTTACAGTAGAGTTCCTTACTTTCCATAGGTGATACTCAAATCCATTAAGAATGTATATCTGATTGTGTCCATCGTGGGGACTATAATATCTTGAATCTTTGTTATTTTATCTTCTAAATTAGAAGATTTGATGAGTTCATTCCAATGGACCCAGCGACCTCGGCGTTTCAACTACAAGAGAATATTTTAAACACATTATAACTATCCACTTGTTACATATGAAAGAATCTTTTCACCACTTATTCTTTTTCTTTTAAAAATTTTAGTCTTTTCTTTTAATAGTAATATTGCCTATAAAACATTTTAATTATAAAGTAGTTTAGTAAACATTCATAAATCTACCACCTAATTTAATACACATTTTTCTTTACATTATTGTTGCCTTTTTAATAATTTGACGAATATAATGGCATGTTTTCATAAACTCAATATATCTAGAATTTACCTTCCCTAAATGCCTTTAAGATATCTTTTTGCATTTATTGAGTATTTGTTTCAAACTTATTCTAGTGTATCTCAAGCTATCATTTGCTAACTTTTGGTTTCATGGTTTTTATATCTTGAAGGAAATGAACAATAATCTAACTAAAATATCATTTGAGTCATTTGAGGTCTCTATATTTGTTTGTCTTTTTAGCACTTTGATCCAGGCTGATATTTAGCCACCATTGTCAGCAGAGTTGTACTAAATTTTACCATCTTCTGAACCACTGGCTGTCATGACATGCCTGGATATCTCCCAATCAGTATCAACCTCAACCATTATTTTCATCTCCTGATTACTCTTCCTTTTTTAATATATAGATGTTTGTGCTTCTTGTTACCAAGGAATAAGAGTTAATATTTTATGTGTATGAGTATATTGCCTGCATGTATGTAAGTGTACCCATTTCATGCAATGCCTCTGGAGGTCAGAGAAGGTGTCAGATCTCCTAGAACTGTAGTTATGAATACAAAGTTAGCTGCCATGTGGGTGCTGAGAATCAAACCTGGGTTCTCTGCAAGAACCCCCACTGGATTTATACTATAGACAAGTATGCTAGTCAACACTTATCAAAGAAGCTTTTTTTGCAACAGGTAGAGACTATTACAGTGTTCCACAACTGGTCACACACAGAGATTAAGTGTCTGTGAAATCCCCAAGCCTGGGACATAGTGAGACAGTGGGTGGAGAGCACACAAATGCATCTCTCGCATCTCTCAACTGTCCTCAACCAAGCTTCCTCATGCAACAGAGGGCAATGAACACAAAAAGGCCATAAATGACAAAAACATAGAGAATAAGAGTCTGTAGAATGTCCTTAGACAGGAATCCTATGTTTTACTATCCATTCAAGGCTCAGGGACCATTGTGGAAGAGAGGGAAGAAAGACTGTAGAGCCAGAGGAGGAGGTACATGACCATATGGAAGTACACACTCATATGAACCTTCAGCATGCACATGACCCATGCAAACTCAAGCAGACAAAGACCAAGCATAGAACTGGGGAAATGGGCAGCAGGCTCCAATCTTAACCAAAGAACTATTGGCCGCTGATTGCTTCTGGGTGAGGGTGAGGAAGAGATGATCTTCTTAAAGAGAAGACTCTAGATAAGCTGACCAGCCCCCAGTGGATGAAGCTCCACTGAGAGACATCTGGGTACACTAGCTTTAACATAAAAGAAGAGTTTTATGAATTCTTTCACAAAATAGAAAAGTGGATTAAAGTTAAATATAACATTATCAGATTTTTTTTTTTTTTGTCTTTTTGAGACAGGGTCTCCCTGTAGCCCCAGCTGTCCTGGAACTCACTCTGTAGACCAGGCTGGCCTTGAACTCACAAAGATCTGCCTGCCTCTGCCTTCCAAGTGCTAAGATTAAAGGTGTGTGCCACCACACCCGGCAACATTATCAGATATTTCTAAAACAGGCTATATAAGAACTAAATCGAAGGGTCTAAACAGCTCCCATCAAGAATCAAAAGCACTCTGGGATGGAAACTTGGAATTTCATACATGGACCCAGGGTTTTGTGCTTTACCTTCTATTCTAACATGTAGTTTAGGTCATACCTCATACATGTAGTCATAGACCAGGCCTTTTTCATCAAATGGGCATTCCCATTTACCCACAGAACTTGGCATTGGGTTTTCATCAGTTTTCCCTGTTAGAAGCAATCGGACGAAACCATCAAAAGCGATACGCCCATCTGTATCACAGCTTCCTCCAATGGACCAAATCAAAGAGAATATAAAGCTTGCCTGTTGGGGAAAAATTTAAATTACAGTCAGTATTTTTTTGAAAGAAATTTAGAAAGAAACAACTAAAATGTAATATATTAGGGCCTGCTCAAACTATTTAGAAAGGTGATAGATTAGATAGATGATAGCTAGCTAGCTAGACAGATAGATAGAGTAGAATGGAATACAGTTAACCCATAAAAAATCATTTCTTTGGCAATAGCTGTCAAAAACTTAAGCTCAGATGTATTCTCACATGTGAAAATAATGCATTTATAAAAATATTCATTATAGTACTATTTTTAATAATGAAAGATCAGAAGTAATCCAAATGCTCATCAACAGGGATCTTGCTCATTTAGATTATATTACACACATCAACATATGTATAGCTGTTAGAAATAATGTAACTTGGGACTGAAAAAATGGCTCAGAGGTTCTCTGCAGAGGACCCAGGTTCGCTTCCCAGCACCAACATGATGGCTACCAACCATCCATAGCTCCAGTTCCAGAGAATCCAATGCTCTCTTATTACCTCTTCAGGTAATGCATGACATGGGTGCACTTGCATATATCCAGACAACACACTCATACACATTAAATAGAAATAATAAATGAAATATTCTTTAAAAGATATGATGTAACTCTGTAAGTACCATCTGGGACAATCTCCAAGACATACTGCAAGAAATATGCAAATTAATACATATAGTATGTTGACATGTATGAAAATAAATACATTGGAAAGTACATACACATAAAATGACTTACAGGGCTGCCTGGGGACACTGAGGGTGTCTGGGAGACTGGTATGGATGGGAAAATCTACTTTTCCCTCTTGAATTTTATTCCATGTACCTGTCTTATCTGATAGAAATCCAATATATCTTCTGAGAAATATTTCAACTATGTAAGTCTTATGAATTTTCTGTAAATAGGCATGTTTAATGCATATAGATGGGTTATACCTGGGTTACTTTTCTTTCTTTTTTTTTTGTCTTTTTTGACACAGGGTCTCCCTTTAGCCCCAGCTGTCCTGGAACTCGCTATGTAGACCAGGCTGGCCTTGAACTCATAAAGATCCACCTGCCTCTGCCTCCCAAGTGCTAGGATTAAAGGCGTGCACCACCACACCTGGCTTCCTGGGTTACTTTTATAAAAACTAACAATGATGGGTACAGAACAACATTAAGAGATAGCCCTGTGAAGCCAGGCATGGTGGCACACACCTTTGATCCTAGCATTCAGGAGGCAGAGGCAGGTGGATCTTTGTGAGCTCAAGGCCAGCCTGGTCTAGGTCCAGGACAGTTGGGACTACAGGGAGACCCTGTCTTGAAAAGATTAAAGAGAGAGAGAGAGAGAGAGAGAGAGAGAGAGAGAGAGAGAGAGAGAGCTGTGAAAGGAAGTTCTAAAACTAGGAAGGAAAGGAATAAATGCACTATACTTTTTTTTTAGATGCATTATACTTTAAACAGATTTGTAGAAGGATGTAAGATGAAAAGGAAAGCAGAAAGAAACAGGTTATGGCTGGCAGAGAATCTTGGAATTATTATTTATTTATTTATTTATTTATTTATTTATTTATTTATTTATTTATGTGTGTGTGTGGTCACATTCCAATGTGGAGATCAGAGGACAACTTGTGGGAGTTGGTTCTTTCCTTCTATCTTGTGGGTGTCAGGATTGAACTCAGGTTGTCAGGGTTCACAACAAGTGCCTGTACCTTCCTGAGCCGTCTCATTGGCCTGCAAGGTAGATTTTCTGCAGCAACAAAGTGGAAGGAAAACAGAAAGGGTAACAAAGTCATTAAGAACAGGGTGGCAGATGGGAGAGGCATATAAAGAGGGGAAATACTTTTTAATTTCTCTTCCTTTTTCTCTCTTGGATAATTTCTGCTCATGATTGCCAGTTCTGGTGTTCTTTGATCTCTAGACATTAGCTAACCAGGACCACTAACACCTCCGTCAGGCCTGCATGGATTCTGCCTGCAAAGCTCTACCTAGCTAGTTCGGTGTCTGCTCCTTATCTTTCACAGGTAGTTTCCATGTTGTTTAAATGCTGGCTTACCATTAAGACAAAAATCAATTCACCTAAAGCAACTAGGTTTAATACTAAGTGACCTGGTTACATGGTTTTCTGATTATGCTCTTTCTTACAGAGTAGCAGAACTGGGGTTCTTTCTGTCATCATTTATTCTCTTTGAGTGGTTATTAGTATCCAGGACACCAGGACAGATCAGCTTAGTATACTCAACTATCTTTTCAGTGACTACCAAAAACCTACTCTGAGCAGCATTTGGGAGGTAGAGGCATGCTGGTCTCTGTGAGTTCAAGCCCAACCTAATCTCCATACACAGTGAGTTCCAGGACAACCAGAGTTACACAGTGAGACTTTATCTCAAAACAAAAACAGCAAAAATAAAAATCCCCACTCAAAACCAATGAAAATCAGACAAAAAACCCTGCTTTGGATCTTATAAAGATCTTTCTGAATACAAATATTATTTTCCATAAGTATTTTTTATTCTACAACTTAAAAATGACTTGAAGCATAAAACCAACCATAATCCAAACATGAATATGCTTGGAAGCAGGGTCATTTAATACCACCGGACAGAGCAGTACTTCAATGAGGCGTGTAAGAGACACAATTGCATTGATGTCACTTGTAGGAACCAGTTCCTGCAAAGTGAAAAGATCAAAGTGCTTTTCTTAACTTTCATCTTATTTGGAAAATAAAGGAAAGTAAATTTCATTTTCTGAAAATTGGTTAAAACAGACATAGTTTTGATTTGGTCTTTAAAACATTTAATTTTACAGAATTTAAATTGTAGGCACAATAAAAACATTTCTCAAAGATTTTACTTTGTCATATGATTATTATTCTAAAATGGAAACTAAGTATTATACAAGAATAAGAAAAATGTTCTAAAGATAGCAGAAATGAAGTTTTCTACAGCTACTCATTCAGTTATTCATTCTATAGATATTTATGAAGACATACTACACCTATATTGCCAAGCTGGGTAGTGGCAGCTTAGCAACTTCAGCTGTTCTTTCAGTGATCACCAAACCCCTATTGTTTCCACGTTGCTTAAATGCTGGCTTAGCCGGGCGTGGTAGCCCACGCCTTTAATCCTAGCACTCGGGAGGCAGAGGCAGGCAGATCTTTGTGAGTTCAAGGCCAGCCTGGTCTACAGAGCGAGTTCCAGGACAGCTGGGGTTACAGGGAGACTCTGTCTCAAAAAGACCAAAATAAATAAATAAATAAATAAATAAATAAATAAATAAATAAATACTGGCTTAATATTGAGACAAAAATCAATTCATGGTGCTGGAGAGATGGCTTAGCAGTTAAGAGTGCCGACTGGTCTTGCAGAGGACCCTGTAAGGAGCCGCAGGCTTTAGCTTGCTTACGCTAAGCTTGCTTACAAGGAAGTTGACTCTGTGAATTGTCACCTTGAGCCTTTTTCCAAGAGCTGGGTGTGGATGTGCAGCAAAAGTCACCAGATACTCCAGCCCGATGTCTCAACTCAGTGATCTTGTAAAAACAGACCCTCCTCTGACGCCAGAGAGCCCGACCAACTGATTACCCTGCTTTACACTCCTCCTATATGCTTCCCGCCTTTTGCTAAATATATACTGCTGTCTTTGCTCAATAAATTAGACTTTGACAACCTTCGCAAAGTCTCGCTCTTTTCTCTCGCCCATTATATTTCAGGTTTTGGGGTCTCTCTCGGGTACCTATCGTTACATGACCTGAAGGCAGGGTCATATTGGCGCCCGACGTAGGGGCTCGAAGTTAGAGACCCCCCACCAGACAAAGAAGCAAGAAGGACCGGCTGGTCGAACACTGAAGAAAAGGGACGCCCGCCACCCACAGAGCCAGGATCCCATTGAAGAAAAGGGACGCCCGCCACCCGCGGAGCCAGGATCCCACTGAAGAAAAGAGACGCCTGCCACCTGTGGAGCCAGGATCTCACTGAAGAAAAAAGACGCCTGCCACCCATGGAGCCAGGACCTCACGGATGAAAAGTAAGTGATTTCTTTGTCTTATATATAAGATGGGCCATTCGCTGTCTAAAGAGGAACAGTTTATTCAACACTTTAAGACAGCCTTCAGGGAGAGAGGAGTTAGGGT
>VZQC01002017.1:537072-670257 GCA_009823505.1 Rhizomys pruinosus | reverse complement strand
TCCTTAATTTTCTAAATTTGGACTTAAAAGGAAAATCAGCCGCTGATCGCTTATGGCACCCAACCACTAAAACAGATTACACTAAAGTATTGTGGAAAGATCCTATGACAAACAAATGGAAAGGCCCTGACCCGGTACTCATATGGGGAAAAGGCCATGCATGTGTCTTTGACACTTTTGAAAATGGGGCAAGGTGGCTCCCAGAACGCTTAATAAAGCCCATTAACCCAACCCAGGGTGGCGCCTGAGAACAGTATTTGTGCTTCCTTACAGAAATGATTCTTCCTCTCATCTGCCTCCTTGGAACTATTGGAAACGGGGCCACCAAAACACAGGCATACATGGTTTGGAATTACACCTGGATCATTGAAAATCAGGCCGGAGATGTAGCCAGTTCCTCCTCCACCATGGGAAGTAGCCGTACTTGGGGACCCCTGTTTGTTGACCTCTGTGCTTTGGCCATGGGAGCAGATAGTCGATGGGGAATGCCTGACATGTTCCTCCCTCAAAAAACACCAATTAATGATGAAACATATCAGGGTGAGTACCCCGGCTGTCATAACGCACTCACACATACTGTCTTACAGTCTGCATCCTTATATGTCTGTCCAGGAACAACACATCGGCCCCGAGAGTTAAATTACAAATGTGGATATGAGGCAGATTATTATTGTGCTGCCTGGGCCTGTGAAACTACAGGAGACACTTACTGGAAACCCTCCTCTAAAACTGATTATATCACAGTCAAAAGGACTTACCCTTCCCCCCTGGCACTAGAGCCAGTTTACCAGAGTGCCAATGACTCCTGTAAAAAATGGTGTAATTCCCTCACCATATCCTTTACGGATGTGGGGAAACAAAAAAATTGGGAAGGATGAGGTTACCAATGGGGACTAAGACTATACATGGAGGGAGATGATATGGGACTCACATTTAATATAAAGTTACAAAAAACAGTCCCCAACACACATAGAGCATCAATAGGGCCTAACATTGCACTTCACATACCATCCAAAACAGTCAAGACACTATCCAAACCAATTACACCTACCATTTCTTCTGTGCCCCTTCGACCTACATTACCTAATGGCCCTCTTTCCTCTTCTGAGTTAATCTTTTCCATACTCAATGCCTCTGCTTCTGTCCTTACTACGCTTAAAAATGATAGTAAATATAGCTGCTGGCTATGCTATTCTACTGAGCCCCCCTTTTATGAAGGAATAGCAATCCTGGCTAATGTTATCCATACTAATGATACAAAATTCTTGTCCTGGTCTTCAGTACAATTGACTGTCACTGACCTATCTGGAATTGGTACTTGTTTACGGGGACCAAAAATGCTTTTTCCCTTACCCTTGGACAACATTTGTAGCAGGACCATAATTGTTAATACAACCTTCTCCTACATTCTTGCCCCCAATGACACGCAGCTCGTCTGCTCCACAGGTCTGACCACATTCATTGTAACCTCTGAGTTTCTAAACAAGTCAGACTATTGTGTCCTGGTCCAGTTATTCCCCCGCCTGCAAGTTTATGACTCTGATTCCTTTTTAAATTTCTGGGAAAGAGGACATCGTGCCGGCCCCGACAGAATTAAGCGGGAGCCCATCTTTACAATTACTTCGGCTGTCATTTTGGGTCTTGGGGCAGCAGGGGCTGGCACAGGAATAGCCTCCATGATTACATCCCAACAAAATTACCATCAACTTAGTCAAGTGATTGATAAAGACATAGAGGAGCTCAGAACAGGATTAGAAAACCTAAAGGATTCTCTTACTTCTCTTTCTGAGGTAGTACTTCAAAACAGAAGAGGCCTCGACCTACTGTTTTTACAGCAGGGAGGCCTGTGTGTCGCCTTAAAAGAAGAGTGTTGCTTTTATGAGATAAATTGGCTTGGTAGAAAATAGCTGTCCAAAAAGTTAGGGGAAAAACTTAAAAAAAGTAAAAAAAGAGAAGCGTGAACAACAAAGATCCTGGTATAAAAATTGGTTTCCCACCTCCCCTTGGTTATCTACCCTATTACCTAGTATCCTGGGACCCCTTGTGGGACTAATCCTATTGCTTTCATTTGGGCCTCGGGCATTCCAACAACTAACACATTTTATTAAGTCTCAAATACATTCTTCCCTTGCTGCTTCATCAGTCTCAGTCCATTATCACCGGGTGGTGACCAGTGATGAAGATAATACTGAGACCACTCCTAAACCCATGCCAGAAAGGCTCAATTTTCGCTTGCTCTATATACATCACCCTCAGGCTTTAAGATGAGCTCAGCCAAACCAGCCCAGGTGGGTCATGGCCCCAAGACGGGCAACTCTCTCCCCTCTTAACACAACACTAAGCAGGAGCCCTGAGGTAGACAGGGTGTCCAAGACGGGTAAGGAAGAGGGGCTTGTAGAGGTCGAACCTAAGACAGGGACGGGCGCACATAACGGCTGCCTGAAATGACACCCTGCCTGATACTTATCCATACCTTCTTAAGGTAAAGGAAGGGGGGACCCAGGTTCAATTCCCAGCACCCACATGGCAGCTAAGAACCATCTTTTTTTTTTTTTTTTTTTTTTTTGTCTTTTTGAGACAGGGTCTCCCTGGAACTCTGGCTGTCCTGGAACTCACTCTGTAGACCAGGATGGCCTTGAACTCACAAAGATCCGCTTGCCTCTGCCTCCCCAGTGCTGGGACTAAAGGCGTGTGCCACCATACCTGGCTTCTTTTTTTTTTTTAGAACCATCTTTAAGCCGGGCGTGGTGGTACATGCCCTTAATCCTAGCACTCGGGAGGCAGAGACAGGTGAATCTCTGTGAGTTCAAGACCAGCCTGGTCTACAGAGTGAGTTCCAGGCCAGCTGGGCTATAGGGACACCCTGCCTCAAAAAAAAAAATTGATTCACCTAAAGCAACTAGATTTAATACTAAATGACCTGGTTATGTGGTTTTCTGATTATGCTCTTTCTTACAGAGTAGCAAGCAGAATTGGGGTTCTTTCCGTCATCCTGTATTCTCTTTAGAGTGGTTATTAGTATCCAGCACACCAGGATGACCAGCTTAGTATACTCAGCTATCTTTTCAGTGATCATCAAAAACCTACTCTGAGCAGCACTCGGGAGGTAGAGGCATGCTGGTCTCTGCGAGTAAAACTGATCATAATCCAAATAAGAATATGCTTGGAAATAAAAAAAAAAGGACACAATATCTGAAAATGAACAATATTAAAACCAAGTAGAAAACATGGTGAAATAGCAATGTGGAGGAGGAAGTTTCAGGAAAAAAAATGTTTTAGTTGGGCAATAACTGGATGAGACTTAGGAAAATTGGAGAAGGGTAAGGGCAATAAGATCCCCCCACCCCCAAGGAATAGCTGAGCTGAATTCGCAAGGAAAATGCAGAACAGGAAAGCAGAGAAGGATGTTTAAGGCAGGAGAGTTACATATCAAAGAAATGGAGATATAAGGAGACACAGATTTCTAAAGAGAGTCTATGGATGTGAAAACAGAGTGTGAGGGAAGAACAGCAAATAACAGGAAGCAGACAGGGTCAGGTCTCACTATAGGAAGAGGGCTCCAAGGGCCAGGCGTGGTGGCGTAGGCCTTTAATCCCAGCACTCAGGAGGCAGAGGCAGGCGGATCTCTATGAATTCAAGGCCAGCCTGGTCTACAGAGTGAGCTCCAGGACAGCCAGAGCTCCAGGGAGACCCTATCTCAAAAAGACCAAAAAAAAAAGAGGGCTCCAAAGGAGAATTTTTAAGAAGGGAATAAACAAGAGGTGTGTTTTCAAATCTTCATTCAAATTGTAGGATGCAACAGAGAAGCTTTTCTCTAATTTTTGTCATTAACTATTTTATTTTGCAATATAAGAACTAAATCATCCCTATTTATCCAGGTAGGAGATGATAGAAGTGAGGACTGAGGCCATTCTACAGGGGAGGAGAGGAGGAGGAAATTAATGGCTGGAGGAAAAAAAATCAATAGCTCTTCAGAACTGGCTGGATATAGAAACTACGATAACTATGAAAAGAATATCCATCACTCATTTACATGGAAAGATTGAGCCTATTTTATATTTGTAATGTACTATATCAGGGATTTAAAACTGATCAACAATCCCAAGAATTTATGAACATGATCTTGATGGCAAAAAGTCTTTGAAAATGTAATTAAGGATGATCCATCATTCTGAATTATCCATGAAGCCTAAGACCCCTAGTGCCACAAACGTGACACACAGAGCAGAAGGGAGTATGAAGCTGGAGGAAGGGATTGGAGCTACAAACTGTGAGCCCAGGAACATCTTGATTTCAGACTTATGATGGCCGTCACTATGAGTAAATAAATTTCTTTTTTCTTTTAAACCACCAAGTTTGTAGTCATCTGTTATGACAGCCTTAAGAAACTAATACAAAAAGTAAAACTAAATAAAACCAAGCTACAGGTTTATTCATTCTACCATTAGGTCTTTGGACTTAGTGAGATCGTAAGAAATTTGAGTAGGTCAGAGAATGATAGTGCTGTTACCTTGCATTTCTTCTTACGAAATACTAAAGAAGGAGGTACTAGCCAGTCAAAAAGTGCTTTCAGCAGAGTTTGAGGTTCTGAGTCATTTAGAGGCTCTTTCAGCGAATTCAGCCATGAAGCTACAAGTGGTTCCCAGCCTAACTGTGACGGCTCCAGGTAAATCATGCCACAGCGGCTTACAGTGGCAGGCTAGAGAAAAAACACAAATTTTCTTTTTCCATGATTGCTTTTCGACCACTGGTACCTGGCAATTATCAGCTACTATGTATAAGCCCTGTCAGGATCTGGGTTCTGTCTGCTTCTACAGTGAACATGCACTAGATGCTCTCTGCATAGAGAACTGTCTAGAAAGGTCGCTAGACAGTCTCACCTCCATGTACTTACACACCATCCAGTCATGATCTAAAATGCCCAGACATAACCAGTCTTGAAGAACTCTTGCCTATTTCCCCAGACCAGGCCAAGCTCAAACACTATTCAAGGTCTTTTTCCGTTTCTCCTGTGGATACTCAGTCCCCTTCATACTCTTAGAGCACTTTGCATAGCTGTGTATTGGGAATATCTATTAAAATGCTTCTCATCCTTTCTAAACATATACTGTGTCTTATTCATCTCTCTATCCCCAGTGCTAAACCCATCTCGGGAAACCTAATATAATATTTTTATTTAGTTAATGAATGAGCAAACAAACAAAATACTGTTCTATTTAATTAGGAACTTACCGAGGCCTGGGAGAGATCCATTGTTTCAAAGATGAGGCTCATTTGAGGAGACATTTGAATGATTTCTCCACTCATAAGGCAAAGCTAAAGGAAAACATTTTCAAATATTTATTTAAAATATTTTAAATTTAGATACGATTTATTCTGTTTACAAAATAAAGCATAGGCCCTGTGACAGAGTGGGATGATATTGGAATGGAAGCCAGAAAAAAAATCTTGGTCCAGCCTGTTTGTTATGTCTCCTTATCATGTCCCCTCTGAAACATTTCCTCCTTTATCAAATGTGTCAAAACTTGAATTTATCCATTGCTTCCTTTCCCTCAGATTCTTAACTTGTCCATTATTCTCAAAGCCATCTTATCTCAATCTCACTGGTTTTGAGATTATCATTGAATTTTAATAGCACTAATGATATTAACTATTCACATATCACATTAATTTCACTACAAGGTCTTTCCCACACTCTGCTTTTCTTTCTCGGTATCTCCTCTCTGGTCCTATGATCATCTTTCTAGTCTCAGGTTTACTCTTATCTACTCTCATGTCAACAATGAAGCCTGGAGCATTTCCAGGATCACTTCCTTAGGAATAAAGGACCATGGCATAGTGCTATATTGTCCAGTATGGTAGCAACAGCCATATATAGCTATTTATCTTCAATTTATCAATGTAAAATTAAAGAAAATTTAAAGTTTCATGAACACTTTATTTTCTCAGTGCCAAAGATTGAACCTAGGGGCCCATGCATGCTGGGCAAGCACTCTCCTGTTGAGCTGTATCTCTCTCTATCCCAGGTTCAGTTCTTTAACTGCACTAAAGCATTCTGCAAATGTGAATAACTGGTGGCTATGTTAACAGAACAGACATTTCCAGCACTGTGGAAAGTATGGGGTATGAGGCCAATATCTTCTTCCACTGTGTTGCTTACCAACTCCTTCTACTCCACTGTCAAGTGCAAGTCACCCCTCTGGCAACCCCTGCACCTGCTGTCACCTATAGCACACAAGGATTGTCCTCTCATCAAAGCTTTTGGTTCTTGCTTGGCTCAAGCTCTTTCTAGCTCTGGCCTGATACAGTGTTCATGAGGATGAGCATTTCAACCCCTTAGATTCCTGATCAACTTATCTTAAATTATTTTTTTAACTTTGTTTCACATATTCATTTCATGTAGCTGGAAATTTATCTACCAAAGCCACTAAATAATTCTGAAATATTAAATTCCAGCATCTGTGCTCTCTGCCCACAGATTCTGGTCCATCCAGTTCTCTCACCTAGTGACACCTGATGCACTTCATTTTTTAAAAATTTTTATTTATTTTTGCCAGGCGTAGTGGTGCACACCTTTAACCCTAGCACTTGGGAGGCAGAAGCAGGTGGATCTTTGTGAATTCAAGGCCAGCCTGATCTACAGAGTAAGTTCCAGGACAGCTGGAGCTACAGGGAGACCCTGTCTCGAAAAGACCACAAAAAAATTTATTTATTTTTTTATGTGTATGAATGTACTGTCTGCATGTAGGTTTCTGCACCCATGTCGTGCAATGCTGCGGAGGTCAGAAGAGGGTGTCAGATTCCCCTGGAACTGGAATTAAAGAAGGTTTTAAGCTGCCATGTGGGTGCTGGGGATCGAACCTGGGTCCTCTGCAAGAGCAGTCAGTGCTCTTAACTGCTAGGCCATTTCTCCAGCCCCTGATGCACTTCATTTTTATAAGGACTTTCACATCATGGCTAATTTTTAAAATTTATTTATTATTTTATGTGTATGAGTGTACTGTCTGCATGTAAGTAGGTGCACCTGTATCGTGCAATGCTGTGGAGGTCAGAAGAGGGCGTCGGATTCCCCTGGAACTGGAGTTAAAGACGGTTCTTAGCTGCCACATCATGGCTAATTTTATCTCCTTTATGAGATGAGTTCTGTTTAATCTCCAGTGCTTCTACTATTCTCACACCATTATCTTCAAAGTTTGTGTATTTCCAGGAGTGTGGCATTACTGTCACCTATGCTCAAGCTGTTTAGACTGGTAGAGAATTTCTGCAAGGTAACACTGGGTAATATGAATGATGATTCAAGCCTTTTCCTTTAATCAGGTCCTTCAGTATTTCCCTAAGCAGATCTCTTTCTCAGCTTCCATAATGGCGAACTTAAATTATTTTCTTTCTTTTCAATTCTGCAAAGAGCCATGACTTACCACTTCATGACTGGAAGGATTTGCCTTTGAACTTCCACCTTTAACTTTCAAATCATGTTTTCCTTTTTTCTTTTAAAAAATTTTTTTTTATTAATTTTATTTATTTCTGTATGTGTATGAATGTACTGTCTGCATGCAAGTTTGTGCACCCGTGTCGTGCAATGCCGCGGAGGTCAGAAGACGGTCTCGGATTCCCCTGGAACTGGAGTTCTCCTGGAATTGGAGTTTCAGACGGTTCTCGGCCGCCATGTGGGTGCTGGGGATCGAACCCGGGTCCTCTGTAAGAGCGGTCGGCGCTCTTAACCGCTAGGCCATCTCTCCAGCCCCTGTTTTCCTTTTTTCGTTGAATGTGAGATTAACCCATTTGGGTCTGAATTCTTTTTAACAAGTATTGCTACAATATTATTATTATTAATATTATTATTATTATTTTAAATTTATTTATTTATTTTTATGTGTATAGGTGTACTGTCTGCATGTAGGTTGGTGCACCTGTGTTGTGTAATGCCACAGAGGTCAGAAAAGGGCGTCGGATTCCCCTGGAAGCGGAGTGAAAGATGGTTCTTAGCCGCCATGTGGGTGCTGGGAATTGAACCCACATCCTCTGCAAGAGCAGTTGGTGCTCTTAACCGCTGAGCCATCTCTCCAACCCCGAGTCTGAATTCTTTTTTAAATTTTAAAAAATATTTTAATATTTTTAATATTTTATTTATTTATTTATTTGAATGTACTGTCTGCATGTAGGTTTGTGCACCCATGTCATGCAATGCCGTGGAGGTCAGAAGAGGGTGTTGGATTCCCCTGGAACTGGAGTTCTCCTGGAATTGGAGTTACAGACGGTTCTCAGCCTCCATGTGGGTGCTGGGGATCGAACCCGGGTCCTCTGTAAGAGCAGTCAGTGCTCTTAACCGCTAGGCCATCTCTCTGGCCCCCTGAGTCTGAATTCTTTAACTCTACTGATAAACTTACCTCTTCTGAAACATTATTTCTTATCTAGTTACTTTCCACCCTCAGTTCAATCAATATTACTGAGTGGGTACAAGAAAGAATATGAATGACCAACTACCTATGATAAAGTACTTGAGTACATACTTGAATGTTAATTAAATGAATTTGCTATTTAGTAGTATATCATTTCATGTAAATATGGAAATAAATTGGGCTGGAGAAATGGCCCAGTGGTAGAGCACTTGCTAACATGTGTACGGTCTTGGGATCAATCTCCAGCATCACATACACAAAAGGATGGAAATAAACGGTAGTGTATTCATACAGAAGAAAACTAATATAGACATCAGAGAATAAATTTAAAAAGTTGAAGACAAAACACAAATATCTCATATACATTGAGCAAAAATGGAAAATACTGAAAAAAATGAGTCCATTAGCATGAAGTGCAGGACATGGTGAAAACTATCACTGCGTAAGTGATAATAGTGAAGATGTGTGTGTGTGGGGGTGTACTGACTTGCAAGGTGTGTGAGTGAAACTTTGAGTGGAGGAAATTTTAAATAATTTTATTTATGTACTGGTTATGAAACTGTACATTAAAATCATAGCATCTATGCTTAGAATTCATGTATGCTTTATATTTTACGTGTATTTCTACTCAAAATAAAATAAATAAGACTTTTATTGTCTACTTTATAAAAATATCTATATATACACACATAAGAACTGAAATATTCACTGTTTTTAAAATGAATGCAATGAGCTTTTCTCTTCTAAGATATTAAAGTTCTATAAAAAGTACGAGATTGGGGGCTGGAGAGATGGCCTAGCGGTTAAGAGCGCCGACCGCTCTTACAGAGGACCCGGGTTCGATCCCCAGCACCCACATGGCGGCCGAGAGCCGTCTGAAACTCCAATTCCAGGAGAGCTCCAATTCCAGGGGAGTCCGACACCCTCTTCTGACCTCCGCGGCATTGCACCACACGGGTGCACAGACTTGCATGCAGACAATACATTCAAACACATATGGAAATAAATAAAATTAAAAAAAAAAAGTACGAGATTGAAGTTACTTAGCTTATTATTTTTAGATTATTATGCCTTTCTGTTAATATAGTAGTTTTATATAAATTTAATATTTATAAATATAAATTTAATAATATATTTCCAGCCTATTAAAACTAAAAGACTTACTATAGCACAGTTTTATTGAAAAGATAAGTTATAAACCTATTCAATTTTTGAATCCTTTAGCTTAAATATATAATCCTGGACTTGCTTAATTATGTCTGAATATGTTCTGCTTTTAATAACTCACCTTTTTGTTATCATCCAATACTGTATTCATACTCTCTATCCACAAAGTGTCAATGGGGCCATCAAATACAACCCATTTCCGGTCAGGTGATTCTGCTAAGGCAAATTCTCTAAATGTGTTGGCCACGATGCCATCCGTCCACTAAAGAGAAAAGGAAAGATTGGAGAAAGCTCCCTTCACAAAACCAGATTTAGCAGTAAAAGCAAAGAATTACTTGTAAAAAATTTTTTTCTTTAATATGCATTGTCTACAGGAGAGAATGTTATCTTGTAGATTACCTCATGAGACACCAGGTCAAACTGCCCAAAGAGTTGGCCCATAGTAACTGATTTGGGGTTTACAGTCCTATAAATGACCTTTTCTTCCTTGCCGTAGCCTCGTTCATTCATAAGAGATAAAGTATCAGCCAGCACATGCAGAACTTTTGTCTTAGCAGCAAAAGGCTCTCCTACCAACATAAAACTATGAAAGACATAATTGTACAGTAAGATTGCAAAAAATAATGGCCAATTAAATTATTTAGAACAGTATTTAAAACATTACCCTGTGGTAATTACTATATGTGATTTTTTAGTTTCTAAAATGTTTTCTCAGATATGATGGAAATACATTTAACTTCTGAACTGTTTGATTCTACATTGAATTTTCCACTTTCATATAAATCAAAACAAACTATAATAAAAAGTCTCTAGATGACACTGAAAGTTTATTATCTCTATATTCATTTTAGTTTTTATTTTATTATTTTTATTTTATGTGCATTAGTGTATTATTGCCTACATGTATGTAAGTGTCTTTGTGTTGTACAATGTCTGCAGAGGTCAGAGGAGGGCATCGGATTCTCCTGGAACTGGAGTTACAGACATTTGTTAGCGGCTAGTGAGTACTAGGAATTGAACCCGGGTCCTCTGCAAGAGCAGCCAGTGCTCTTAACCGCTGAGCCATCTCTCCAGCTCTCATCTCTATATTCTTGAAATAAAAACCAAGGCTTAGAGGCTCATAAAAAAGAGTGGGGATAATTCCTGTTCTACAGTTTTCATTTGCTATAGTAGTTATATGTTTTCTTTGCCACAGATGTCTAGATCTGCCATACACAGGATTCCTTACTATTCTGGTGGAAACACTAAGGAACTAGTTAGAACCAATGAGTATTAAAAGGAAATGCATGGGTATTGTGCCCATGCAAAGCTGGATAATTGCTAATAAGAGAACTGACAGAGCCCTATCAACCCTCTAACAAGAATGTGATCAATCCCAATGTTGAGATGGTGGCTACTCTAACAGCTGGGGCCCTTTGTGACTATGATAAGCAGAGTCTCCCTGCTAATCTACAATGGACATACAGTATGAATGAGAAATAATCCTTTGCTTTCAAGTCACTAAGATTTGGGTACTGGTTATCCATACAGAGTAGACTCACCCATCGTAATGGCAGCTATCAGTGTCTAGAAAAGGGAGGATGTTCTTGCCACAATAAAAGAAAACCAAAAAAATACTATGTTGGCTTAGAAGCCAGGTCATAGGTGGCAAACCAACACCTACCAGAGGTTAAAAGATTGACAACTTTTGCCATGCAAAGATGAAAATTTGGGTGATTTTAACTCTTTAGATAGCATGTGTAGGCAATAATACACATAAAGGAAAAGAAATAAAATTAAAAAACTAAAAAAGAATATAGAGATAATAAACTTTCAATGTCATTTAGATAAAATTAATGAAATGGGAGTTTAGAGGGGAAAGGAAGGTAAGCACAAGGTTATTAGTATATAATGGAGGCAATTGCTTGATTTAACAGGAAACTGTAAGAGATGAACCCAGGGGATGGAATAAATGAGGTCTGTCTGCAAGCCAGCGTGAAAGAGAACAGAGGGAGCCCAGCAGTCCAGCACCTGCAGATGGAATGAGGCACACTACTGCCATGCGCAATTTGTAGAAAATGAAGAAAACTTTTCTTTTTTCTTTTTTTTTTTTTATTTATTATTATTTCTGTATGTGTATCAATGTACTGTCTGCATGCAGGTCTGTGCACCCATGTCGTGCAATGCCGCGGAGGTCAGAAGAGGGTCTCGGATTCCCCTGGAGCTGGAGTTCTCCTGGAATTGGAGTTTCAGACGGCTCTCGGCCGCCATGTGGGTGCTGGGGATCGAACCCGGGTCCTCTGTAAGAGTGGTCGGCGCTCTTAACCGCTAGGCCATCTCTCCAGCCCCAAGAAAACTTTTCAACAACAAAAACTGAACTTGGCATGAAGGGCCAAACTAGGACAGATCTATTTCATCACATTATTAGAATCTATGAAGGATTAATTAATAGGATTAATTTTTCCTATACAAAAGTCTCCTAATCTTTGGGAGTTATATTCCAAGGCCAGTACATGTCAAAACCATAGGTAGTCCAGAATTGTCTATAATACTGTTTTCTTTCTATACATTCAAAACTATGACAAAGTTTAATTTATAAGCTGCACACAGTAAGAGATGAACAATTACTACTAATAAAATAGAACAATTACAACAATATACTATAATAAAATTGTGTGACGATTGTCTCTTGAAAATGAAATTGTCCCTTTAGTATTTTCAAGATGCAGTTGATCATGGGTAACTGAGACATGGGGAAATGAAACTGCAGTGAGCGAAGACTACTGGAGGAAAACATAATTCACAGAAAATATACTGAAGATGTGGAGCTCGACTAGGTCTGGCAGGTTCAAGGTTACCAAAAGAAAATTTAGAAAGATTTAACTTAACAAAAACTGTACTTAGGGATACAGACACATTAAGTTGCCTAAATAAAACAGATAACAGCTGATGAAATTTCTGAAGGAGTCTACTGACTTCCTCCTGTAGTCTAGCCTAAAAACATAAATGAATGCTCCGGATTTCAAATGATTCTTAAGTACTGGATTCATGAGGATTGATTGTACTATGTCTTCATTTTCTTATAAGTCTGAAAATCTATCAAAGTGTTTTTTTCCAAACCTTGTCCTAAAAGTCATGACTGTTTAGATCTCAACTTTCTTTAAGAAACAGGCTGAGCCGGGCGTGGTGGCGCACGCCTTTAATCCTAGCACTTGGGAGGCAGAGGCAGGCAGATCGTTGTGAGTTCAAGGCCAGCTTGGTCTACAGAGTGAGTTCCAGGCCAGCTGGAGCTATAGGGAGAGCCTGTCTCAAAAGGACAAAAAAAACTTACACTTTGAGGAACCAGAGAGATGGCTCAGTGGTTAAGAGCACTGCCTACTCCTGCAGAGGACCTGGGTTTGATTCCCAGTACCCACATGCAGCTAACAACCATCTCTACTGATGCCCACTTCTGACATCCACAGGCATCGCATGACATAAGTGCACTTACATGTATGCAGGAAATATACTCATACACATAAAATAAAATATTTTTAAAAGATTAATGATTTGAGAGGAAATACATATATAATTATGAGTACAAATGCCATATCCATTTTAATTATACCTTTTAAAATAAATTAAGCACATAAAATGTCTATAGTTCCTTCCATGCTTTCCTACAAGAGGAACTGAAGTTTAAATTCCATTAGTTTTCTTTAAATTAAAAAAAATTTTTATTTATTTTTTATGTGTATGAATATACTGTCTGCATGCAGGTCTGTGCACCCATGTCATGCAATGCCGCAGAGGTCAGAAGAGGGCGTCGGATTCCCCTGGAACTGGAGTTAAAGACGGTTCTCAGCCGCCATGTGGGTGCTGGGGATTGAACCCAGGTCCTCTGCAAGAGCAGTCAGTGCTCTTAATCACTAGGCCATCTCTCCAGGCCCAAAATTCCATTACTTTTTATAGTAAATCCATGTCTGGAAATGGAGGCTTCCTATGCCCAGCTGAATTTCTACCAAACAATGTTAGCTCTAGTCTCTATTTATTTATTCAGTTTCTGAGACAGGACCTTGGTATATACGTATAAGCTGGTCTGGAATACAAGATCCTTCTGCCTCTGTTGCCCATAAACTGGGATTCTAGGCACGCACCAGCATTCCCAGTTTCATTCCTTGGGTTTGAGGCTCTTGAGAAGGAGTTCGTTGCTCCCTGGCCCACCTACTATGAAAAGTTTGTTGCTGCCTTTGGTTCATCACTTTCAGTTTAATTAACAACAACATCAAACTATGGCAGATCATCTATAATCTTACCCATGTCGAACAATCATCATCTCATATGTCTGAATAATTTTATCAAGAAAAAATTTAACTGGCTGAAGATTATGTGTTTTGCAGGCTTCAAAAGTGCATTCTAAAAATTCCTGAAATAAAAGATAAGTGGAATGTATTTCTATAAAATGTTATTACAAATCAGATCAGACAAAAGTTTTATTTTTTTCAAATTAAGAAGGGTAAGAATATGTTTAAATTAAGCAGTAGGTTCCTGAACAATTATTTCAAAGAAGAAATCAAACACCTTTTTGGTATTGGGGCTTAAAGGTAGGACATTAAAGATGTTAGGTAAACATAATACTACTGAGACTAATTTTAATTTTTTTTTTAATTTTGAGACAAAATTGTGCTAAGCTACCCAGGCTGGCCTTAAACCCATTCTGTACAGGTAGGCCTTGAATTTATACTCCTTACACTTCAGTTTCCACAGTAACTGGAATTACAGGTCTATACCTAACTTCAATGAAATATTTTAAGATAAATGAAAATGAAAATACAATATATCAAAACTTATAGAATATAGCAAAAGCAGGTACATCTGTATCAAAAACAGATCTTAAACAACCTAATGTTACACCTTAAGGAGATAATGAAAAGAAGTAACTAAGCCCAGAGTTAGCAGAAGGAAGGAAATAACAAAGATCAGAGCAAAAATAAATTATAGAGACTAAAAAAAGGACAATAACAACAGTAGGAAAGATCAATTAAATGAAAGGTTTTTTCTTAAAAAGCTAAACAATTGGAAAGAATACACGGAGGTAAACGAAAAGAAAGAACCCAAAAGAGAGGGACAGTAAGGAACAGATGTTACTAGTGGGGAGGTGGGGATGGTGGGGGTGTTGTGTTGGAAGGGGAGGATGGGAAGTTAAATGGGGGGCATCATGGGAAGTGAGGAGGTCAGGAGAGGGGGAGATTAGGGATGATGAGAGTGCTGGGCCTGGGGAGGAAAGGAAGGAGAAAGAATAGAGATGATTGGACCTTGGGAAGCTGGGGAACCCAGAGTGTAATGTGATGCCCCGAGACCACTCGAGAAATTCACATGCACTGTCTGTACATTGCTGCACGGGTGGTGCAACCTGGGGGGCTGTGTGCCAGGGAACACAGTGCAAGACAGAGAATACCCTTTGAGTGGTTGGTGAGAGCGATCCAAGAGACTTTCAAAACAAAGGAGACTATCTCCAAAGCTATTGCTTATCTACTAGAAATAGAAAAATAAGACCCTACTGTTCAGAACAGGACATGCTTCAAGGATAGGACTTAAATTAATGGAACAGGAACTCACCTGGAAACCTTCTACCTGATGTTAAGTATGCATAATGCTAGATAATATGGACACTGCAGAGGGAGGAAATCAATCAATGGTACAACCCAGCCCCAAATCCTAACAACCATGTGGAGTTGCTCAGCAAACTACCTCTGTTGGTGCAGTAGAGGCACTGTTGTCTGGGGGATGGTCAGCAGCTCCCTAACTGGAGTTGGAACTGTCTCAATGGGACTGAACCCAGAGAGCCACTATAAACTCAGCCAAATGCACAGGGCTGGAGAGAACACAGAGCCTAGAGAAAAGTCTGTCAGGGTCACATCTCTAGACAAATGAAATTTCTTACCATGCACTATGGAATCTCGTATTTACAGACAAGCATATCGTATGCCACTCATCAAAAAAGCTACTCTCTGCAAAAGATGGAGGCCACTCAGAACCCCACAACTGGTCAGACACAGAACATAAATACCCCATTCTTGGAGACACAGCTACAGTTGACCCCCTGCACACAGAATGAGGGGCAGAGGGAAAATGAGCGCAGCCCTCAGTCCTCACCAGGAAAGCCTCCTTATACAATAGAGTGCGAGGCAAATGGAAGGCCTCAAACAGCCAAGCTTCAAAGAATGGGAGCCACTAGAATGTGGATCCCTGGATGGGGCCGTATGTTAAATTCACCCACCCCAGCTCAGGGGGAAGAAAGATTGGAAGGGCCGGGGCCGGTGCATGAAGCAGAGAAGCAGTGGCTTTCAGTTGACGGTGAACTTGTGGCAATGTCAGCATCAGGCATGGGACCCATGCCAACTGGGACAAAGTCTCAACACAGAGCAAGAGAAATGGGTGGGGGACTGACCCTGGACTGAAAACTACAAGAGACTCAGTACTGTTGGGTGAGGAAGGTTCCTAGATATGCCGTCTAGACACCAGGGGATCTATTTGCATAGGATGTCTGGGTTTGAGAGCTTGACTGGATAGGGCTTAGCTTGCATGCTGTAATGAATGAGTTCTGATGAGGGTTGGGGCATGGTGGGGACTGGGTTTGATTGGGAACCATTGTATAAGTTGTACAAATGCTCAATAGAAAGTATATAAAAAACTAATAAATATTATAAAATAAGCTAAACGAGAAGGGTTGGGAATATAGCCCACTGACAGAGTACTTGCTTTGTATGTGTAACATCCTGGATTAAGTTTCTAGCACTGGAAGACAGAAGAAGGAAGGAGGAAGAAGAGAAGATGAGGCGAAAAGGAGAAGGAAAAATGTAAATTCTCTTAGCTACATTAACTAAGAAAAAAGATTAAAATAAATAAAATCAGAAATGAAAGATAAGGCATCTTGATACTGACACAAATAACAGATACAAAAAGACCATAAGAGATTATGTCAGCAAATTGGACAAACTGTGAAAAAAAGATAAATATCTAGAAGTATATAACCTACCAAGGCTGTACCTTAAATAAATTAAATTAAATTAAAAGTCTGAACAGACCAATAAGGATTAAAGAAATTGAGTCAATAAAAGGGGCTGAAGAGATGGCTCAGTGGTTAAGAGCACCAACTGCTCTTGCAGAGGACCCGGGTTCAATCCCCAGCACCCACATGGCGGCTAAGAACTGTCTTTAAGCCAGGTGTGGTGGTGCATGCCTTTAACACTAGCACTGGGGAGGCAGAGGCAGGTGGATCTCTGTGGGTTCAAGGTCAGCTTGGTCTACAGAGTGAGTTCCAGGCCAGCTGGGGCTATAAGGAGACCCTGTCAAAAAAAAAAAAAAAAAAAGTTTTTCCATTGATGAAATGCCAAGGGTCAGAGGAAGTTTTATTAAACCTTTAAAGGATTAGTAACACCAGTGGTTCTCAAACTCTTTCACAGTTTTTTTTTTGAAGAACTGGAGTATTTCTAGACTCCTCTTACATGGCTGTGCTCCACGGAGCATATTCTCACTAATTCAAAGAATTTTATAAGTGATTGAATCATCATTTGAATTTATTGTATAAAGTAAGTCATCCTTGTGGGCTCACTTACATTATAGTCCACTTCAGGGAGTTTAATACCAGGAAACAAGTCACTAGTTATTCCATTGAATAAGGGTATGTCATGTGATAGAAACTTTGGTTCATTTACATCTTTAATTGAGCGAAGAAGCTAAAATCACAAAAAAAGGATAACGTAAGTTAATTACCTGCACTTATATATTCACTGCCACCCCCTTAGACAAAAGTCAAAGTTTATTTTGCTTATATTCTACTGTTCATAGAATCCCATAATAAAAAATAATACTAAGCTTATCAGACTTAAAGAGTCTTATATTAATATTAAGTATAATAAATGACATAAAGTTGGAATTTCAATCTTATATAAAAAGACTTGAAGCAACAAGAGTTGGGTCTATAGAGAACCTGACTGATCTCACTGAAGGAGTCATCTTTACACTGAAATGTTCACAGTGCACATATTTAATTCTCACCAATATATCCTCATTTTCATCTGGGTATTTTAATTTTAGGTTTCCGGCTGCCACTAAAACTGCTTTCACTGCTCGCATTCCATAGTCATAATGAAACTGTGATGACAGCTGCTCTGAGCAAAGCCTGTAGGTCATCACGATCTTCACAGACAGAGGTTTCGCATTCAAAAATCCATAGGAGTAAAGGGAGATTTCTGCTATGAGGGCATAGTTTGGGACCATCATGGCCACTGTTCTAAAGAGAACCTGGAGGGATGATAAGTGAAGCACATTGTTTACATGAAAGAAGCCATCTTAAACGCGAGTCATCAAAAGATGTGTTGGTAGTCAAGTTTATTCCTCAAATGCAACATCTTTTTACAAACTAACTTTTTTTAGTAGTAAAGGATGTATACAATACTATATATACATATATAGAATATATATAAGATACATATATTATATATTATATATATAATATATACATATATAATACTTTTTTATAGTTAAATGTTATATATACATATATACAACATAATAATACCAGTACATAAAAATATATATACATTTTTATGTACTTGGTATTTGGGGCTGTCAAAGAAAACTTTTGGCCAAAAAGAGGAGGAGGAGGAGGAGGAGGAGGAGGAGGAGGAGGAGGAGGAAGAGGAGAGAAAGAAAGAAAAAAGCAAGGAAGGAAGGAAGGAAGGAAGGGAGGGAGGAAGGGAGGAAGGGAGGAAGGGAGGAAGAAGGAAAGAAAGAGAAAGAAAGAAAGAAAGAAAGAAAGAAAGAAAGAAAGAAAGAAAGAAAGAAGAGAGAGGGAGGGAGGGAGAGAGAGGAAAGAAAGGGGAAAAAGGAAAGAAACAAGAGGAAAGAGGAGAAGAAGGAGGAAGATTACCTTAAGGTTATCTGGCAATTCAGAACGTCCTGCATAGCCAGGATTCATGGTAATGGCTACAAAACAGTTTGGATTGAGTTTAAGTTCTGTCCCTTCAAAAACAAACTCGTCCAACTTCTGTTGAATGGCTCTCTGAATACAAAGGATCTGTTGAGCTACCACCGACAACACTTCCAACTCAATTCGATTAAATTCATCAAAGCAAGCCCAAGCGCCTGAAGAAGCCAATCCTTTAAAAAACTAAGAAAACATACACACACACACAAATACACAAACACGTACAAAATGGTGATGTTTCTTAAAACAGATATTTGACCTTCTAAAACAAAATTTAAAATAGTTTGATAAAAGCTCCAGGGATATAATCAATGTCTTTACCCCTAAAACCAAAGTTCAAGTAATGCTTAAACTATGTTCAAATAATACTGAACATGAATTTGTCCATTTATTCAGTTAGCTCTAGCTACCATTCTGTAACATTTGACTTTATCAACTCAGTAAATGGCTCTACCTTTCCCATTGCTAGATAATCTAATCCATCTGAACAGTTGAACACCACACACTGCACGGCGAGAGCTTTAGCCAAGTCCTTGGTGGTTTCGGTTTTTCCTGTCCCTGCTGGTCCCTCTGGAGCACCTCCAAGGTTTAAATAGAAGGCACCTATCTGAAAAGAGAAATACATGAGAAGAAATCTAGGATCATGTGGGAGAAAAAAAAAATCACAGATAGTTGTTTACCAAATGAACTTATTCCTATTTGTAGCTCGAGGGAAGCCATTTATGATTATACATTCACAGATAAAAAGTTTATAATGAGTCTCCTTATTAACAAGTCTCCTTGTCCTCTAATACTTCTCATGTATCACATTTCCCCTTTAATCTTCCTCTGAGGAAGTAAAATTAATTCAGAATTATTTTCTTCTGAAATTAGATGTGGAGAAGTTCATAGAAGATAATAATGATTCCTTCTTGATGACTAGCTGCAAAGAGGGTAAACTCCTGAGAAGGGGTACAAAGAGGAACCACACGTGGATGACAGAGCTGGCTGGCTTGGCCTATGATCTCCAGGCCTTCTGGGCTTGGTCTGCTCTCCATTTTCTGCATCCCCCGGGCTCCACTCTACTTCTGCCAGTATTGTTGCTTTCCACCTTCTATTACTTAACACTACAATGCATGTATCCTTCTTTCTCCTTAATCAGTGTTAAGTTCAGCAGCAGCTGAATCTTTTCTCCAATAAATCATTTACAGGAATCCTCATTTCATCTCTTGTTCTAGAGAACTCACTTGACAATTTAACATTCTCAGCATAAATGGGTTGCTATTTCTTCACACTCCTCAATTCCCAGCTTGTTGTCAGATTTAGCAAATAAAACTATAGGATGCCTATGAAACTTAAATTTGAAGTAGAATAATTTATTAGTATTTCTCTCACAATATTTAGGGCACACTAAAAAATTACATCCCATAGCTCAGAAGGATGTTGCAGGCTACACACATAGAGTTTCACTGTGGAGGCCATACCACCTAGTTTTGCAAATGCACATTCGGTGATGTTTGTATGAGACACAATCCCCTAAGAATGCACTTCCTAGAAAGTGTCTCTACCTTTGAGTGAGACAGGAAAATATTTGTTATACATTTGAAATTCAGGTTTACCCCAGAGTCCTACATTTTATCTGACAACCATATCTGCAGGATTTTTAGTCATACTTCTGTCTTCATAGCTTTTCAAGCAGAGACCTCAGTCTACCCCTCCTTGCTTGAATTCTCTCCCTCCTATTCACCAGAAGTAATCTGGAGCTGTAAGATCCAAAAAATGTGTTTTCCTCTTCTTTCTGTCAACTCTCTAGCACTCTACTGTACAAACGGATACTATTTTATGAAGTTCTGTTTTTAATCTTTATATCTGTAGTACCTTCATTTTTCTAGTGATTTACAATGGCTTATGACTTTCATATAATAGAATTCAAAACTTTTGTGTGCTAAAAGGGAGGGACTGAAAAGTAAATTCTGAGTCCAATAATTTCTTATTTGAGAATTGGGGGGCTGGAGAGATAGCCTTGCGGTTAAGATCGCCGACTACTCTTGCAGAGGACCCGGGTTCGATCCCCAGCACCCACATGGCGGTTGAGAACCATCTGTAACTCCAATTCCAGGAGAACTCCAGTTCCAGGGGAATCCAACACCCTCTTCTGACCTCTGGAGCATTGCACTACATGGGTGCACAAACCTACATGCAGACAGTACACTCATACACATAAAAAATAAATAAATAAGCCAGGCGTGGTGGCACATGCCTTTAATCCTAGCACTTGGGAGGCAGAGGCAGGCAAATCTTTGTGAGTTCAAGGACAGCCTGGTCTACAATGTGAGTTCCGGGACAGCTGGGGCTACAGGGAGACCCTGTCTCGAAAAGACCAAAAAATAAATAAATAAATAAAAATAAATAAATAAATAAAAATAAATAAATAAAATTTAAAAAAAAGAGAATTGGGGGAGAAAGATTGCTCAGCGGGTAAAAGTGCTTGCCACACAAACCTGATGCTTGGAACCCACGGTAGAAGGGAGAACTGAAAGTTGTCCAGCCTCTACTTAGACACATGCGTTATTTATACACATAAAGGATAATAGTAATATAAAGAAAATTTAAGAGATTTGAGTATCAGGAAGAGATAAGTACATTCAACTATGAGAGGTTAGTTAATAAAGTGAGGGGCCGGCAAGGTGGCAAACTGTAAAGGCCCTTGCCACCAAGCCTAACAACCTAAGTTTCATCCTGTGGACCCACATGGTAGAAAGAAGGGATGCCACAAATTGTCCTCTGACTTCCACATGTTCACCAGGGCACGAAGAGACCCCTATTTCTTCTGTATTAATGCACATATAAATAAATGTACATTTGAAAAATAATTCTCCCTGTGGATTTTTAAAAAATATTTATTATTTTTTATTTTATGTGTATGAATGAATGTATTACCTACGGGTATGTAAGTGTACCTATGTCGTGCAATGCCTGAGGAGGTCAGCAGAGGGCATTGGATTTCCCCTGGAACTGGAGTTAGGGGCGGTTGTTAGCTGCCATGTGGGTGCTGGGAATCAAGCATGGGTCTTCTGCAAGAACAGTGAGTGCTCTTAGCCACTAAGTCATCTTACCATCTGTTCTAGTTTGTCTTCCATTGCTGTGACAAAACACTCTGACTGACACCAACTTGGGGAGGAAAGGGTTTATTCAGCTTACATGTCCTGGGTCACAGTTCATCACTTAAAGATCCCAAGGCAGGAACTCAGGGCAGGAACCCGGAGGCAGGAGCTGAAGCACAGGCCATGGAGGAATGCTGTTCACTGGCTTGCTCCCCTGGCTCATGCCCAGTCTGCCTTCTTTTACCATATATAACCACCTGCCCAGGGTGGCACTATTCATTGTGAGCTGGGCCCTCCCACACTGCTCGACCATCAAGACAATACTCCACAGATGTGGCCACAGGCCAATCCAATGGAGTCAATTCCCCAATTGAGGCCCTCAACCCAGGTGTGTCAAGTTGACACTAAAGCTATCCAGCACACCATCCCTGTAAGGTTTTTTGTTTTTGTTTTTTGTTGTTGATTATAAATGAGCATAGTCAATATTAAATTTGGGTAAAAAAAAATATGATACTACACCAAATATAATATTCAATGTGTGAATAAAATTATTTAAATACATACCAAGGTTCTGTAACATCTGTCAGTTAGAGGAGTTATGACAAGTCGAGGTGAGTTACCAAGATATTCGTAAGCATATTTTACATTGCAATTAATGATACGAACTCGAGCATTTTCATATTCCCAGTAATAACGAAGCTGAGCAAGCCACTGGAAATCTGTATCTTTTGAGACACCTAGAAAGAATAAAACACAATCATTAAATGGAAATCATTTGAGAAATAATCTTTTATAAGAGCAAATATTAAAATAAGTCATGTTTTCCAAATTGCAGAAAAGAACATGCAAAATACGTTGAAGAAAAATCTGACTTTGTTTCTTAGAAGCTTATCAATATTTTATATTTTCTATTAAAGAAAAAGTTACCTACCCATTTCAATCATGTCCATTACCACATCTCTAGCATGGACGTCTATTGTAACCAAAGCCCCCAGTGTGATCCTGGTCTGTTTAGACAATTTTCCTCTTACTAGCTCTACAATATCATTTAGTTGAAACTGGAGTTCCTTGTAGTACTTCTTTAATCCCTACAAATAATAAACCAACTTAATTCATGTTATAGACACATAATACCAAACACATCCTTTATATACTCATTTATGAAACAACTGTAAAACATATTCTACCCCCAAATATAGGTGAATTATAGAGTGAGTCTGTGTAAGTCTAGTAAAAATAATCAGTTTTCAAAGAATTATATAATTTTAAAGCTTCATATAGAAACTGTGGGCGATATTACCTTTGCCAAGAATAGATGAGCAAAGAATATAGAATGAAAGAAATACAAAATACTGTTTAAAATCAAATAATGCAGGCCAGGCATAGTGGGGCATACCTTTAATCCCAGCACTCAGGAGACAGAGGCAGGCAGATCTCTGTGAGTTCAAGGTCAGCCTGGTCTACACGGTGAATTCCAGGCTGGCTGGGGCTACAGAGAAGACTAAATAAATAAATAAATAAATAAATAAATAAATAATGCTTTACCTCTGTTCCACCACTTAAAACTTCCTGTGTCTCAGAAGTCCAGAACATTTGAGAAACACAGAGAACGACCTGGCCAGGCCACTCTCTAACCCAGTCTTTTCTTGCAGATTCTGGATATGCCTGAATAATTCAAAAGAATTTCTAACTTTAAAAGATTATAAGAGAAGAGAAAGCTATACATCTAACAATAATTTTTATGTTATTTTTCTGGGTTAGTTGTCAAGTTTTTGGTGAACAGTACATAGTAATTCTATTATAAGGAAAACATAAAAGTTTCCTTGAACTGTTTTAAAAGTCATATAGAGAGGTAGGGGTTGTGAAAAAGAGAAAAATGCTTAATACACAATCTATACATGTAAAAGGAATGAAAAGTCAAAGATATTATGCATACTGGTATCAAGATTTAATTGAAAAAATGGTTGGAGTCAATTATCAACTTGAGAGATTCTAGAACCACCTGGGAAACAGGTCTCTGGGCATGCCTACAGGGAATACCTTGCTTAGGTTAACTGGTGCAGGAAGACCCGCTTAACTGTGGGTGGGACCATTTCCTGGGCAAAGAGTTCTGGACCTTATAAAATGAAGAAAGCAAGCTGAACACTAGCAAGCACTCATTGCTTTCTTCTTCCTGACTGTGGATACAATGTGACTAGCTGCTTCAAGCTGCTGCTGCCTTAAGTTTCCCACATGATGGCCTGTATCTTGAACTGTGAGCTAAAATAAACCCTTAAGTTGATTATGTCAAATTACTTTATCATCACCACAGAAAAAGTAGCTTAGACATAGTCTATATGATTTATTAGAAAACTGGGCTAGTAGTTAGAACCCTTCTATTTATCCAAACTTTCCTAAAAACTTTATAAAACCAGGATCTACCAATAATTACATTTGTTAAATTACATACATTTAAACGATTGTGCATTTGAATTTAAAAATGCTTTCATCTATTATTAATACTTTTATGTTTCAAAAGCATTTAAGTATATTTTTGAGAGAAGGTTTAATCATTTAAAATGGCTTGTTTTGGGGCTGGATAGATGGGTCAGCAGTTAAGAGCACAGACTGTGGGGGGCTGGAGAGATGGTCTAGAGGTTAAGAGTGCTGACTGCTCTGGCAGAGGACTGGGGTTCGATCCCCAGCACCCACATGGCAGCTGAGAACCGTCTTTGACTCCAGTTCCAGGGAATCTGACGCCCTCTTCTGACCTCCACAGCATTGCACAACACGGGTGCACAGACCTGCATGCAGACAGTACACTCATACACATAAAAAATAAAATAAAATAATAATAAAATAATAATTAAAAAAAGAGCAGAAACTGCTCTTTCAGAGGACCCGGGTTCAATTCCCAGCACCCACATGGCAGCTGAGAACTGTCTTTAACTCCAGTTCCAGGGGAATCTGACACCCTCTTCTGACCTCCGCGACATTGCACGACATGGGTGCACCAACCTACATGCAGACAGTACACTCATACACACAAAAAATTTTTAAATGGCTTATTTCAATAATAAGTGGTAAATGCAACTGAAAGACATCAGAATAGAATGAATTTTGAAGTTTATACTAATTTAAAATATTCTTCTAATACAACATATTAAACATGAATCTAGATACATTATTATAAAATGTTTCTTAGTAACGACATTTATAGTACATAAGCACTAAAAAAAAGTGGTGATTGCCAGGAATGTAGCAGGTAAAATTTCTATGCTGATGAAGATAATACTTCACGGACAATGTTAATTGTTTACTTTGTGGTTTTGGTTTGTTTGGAATCATAAATAGAGAAAGGAGAAAAAAGTTTGGATTTAACTGGAGAAATACTAAAGCAGAAAATTGGAGAAATACTGAGCAGAAAAGTCACATCACGAAAAGCTTAGGACTGGAGAGATGGCTCAACAGTTAGGAACATGTACTGCTTTTGCAGAGAGAAGACTTGAGTTCTGTCCCCAGTACCCATGTCAGGTGGCTTACAACTAATTGCCTTAACTCCAGCTCCAGGTGACCTGATGCCTCTAGTCTACACAGGCACCTATGCTCACTTGCATATACCTCCCCTATGCTACTACTACTACTACTACTACTACTACTACTACTACTACTACTACTAATGATAATAATAATAAAAGCTTATAAGATTTTTTAAAGAAAAAGGTGACCACAGTCATAAAGTGAGTAGCTGGATGGAGATAAGGTTTTAAGAGTTTTTAAAACTCCTCTATCACTACACGGCTGCTCCTTTGTGGTTCTAAAGGCAGAATCAAGTAAAGCATCTGTGTTGGTTTGAATGAGTGTCCCCCATAGGCTTTAAGTATTCAGACATTTGTCTCCAGTTGGTGGCACTGTTCTTGGAGGTCTTAGAAGGTGTGGCCATGCTAGAGGAAGTACGTTATTGGGGGCAGGCTTAGTGAGTTTAACTAGTCTTGCAGTCTCCAGTTGCTTTCTCTCTCTACTTCCTGTGCTCATTGCGAGATGTGACACTCGGCTTGCTGCTCCAGCTCCAGCCGCCATGCCTCCCACCACAATGGACTCTAATTCCCTGGAAGCGTCAATCGTAAGCTCAAATAAACTCTTCCTTTTATAAGTTCCTTGGTCATGGTGTTTTATCACAGCAACAGAAAAGTGACTAATACAGCATCTTTCAAGGTTAGGTTCATTTATTAGCATTAAGTATCTAGGCATTATAGTTCCTTCAAATTTTTTGTGTATCTTTCTTTAATATGTTCACTCATTTGTAACTGAAAATTTTCATTTATTTACTTCTATTTTATATGTTGCTAGCCACAATGCAGGTGCTGGGAATTGAACCCAGGTTCTCTGCAAGAGAAGCCAGTGCTCCACTGAGCCATCTCTTGAGCCCTTCATTTATAATTTTAATGTAGTTAAGTGTAAAAAGCAGTAAGTGAACTAGATTTAACATCATGGTTAAGAAGAACTGATCTGTAGATCAGCAAGTGATAAAAGGCAAAACTGTTTATATATAAGCAAGTAGCATTTCAATATTTTATTGGGAGGTCCAGTCCAGCTAAGGTTATAGGGAGACCCTACCTCAAAAAGACCAAGAAAAATTTCTTTAAGGGGGAAACGGGGAAAATTCAGTATTTAATTGGGAGGAGGGAGGTTAATGGGGGGTTACAGAATAATGCTTAGGTGGTCTGAAAAAACAGAGGGAACTGAATTAGTTCAAAAGCCTACTAAAAAATAAGAATACAATATACAGATATATATGAGTGTATGTGTATAGCTGAAGGCTATATAACAAGAAATGCAGTGTCAGACAGGATTCAAGTTGTTGGTCAGGGTAATTCAAGAGACTCCTACAATAACCCAAGCTATTGCTACAACCTTTGATTTCCTCCCATAATTTGAAAGTAAGATCCTATCACTGAATACAGGACATACTTCGGATACCTCACACTATTCATCAAAGAAATTTATTTTTGCAACAGATGGAAACTACTACAGAGTTCCACAACTGGTCAAACACTGAGAGTAAGTGTCTGTGACCCAACTACAATGCAACCTCTATACCTAAGACTCAGGGAACATAGCAGAACAGGGGGCAGAGAGGATATTAATGCATCCCTCAATTCTCACCCAGAAAAGTACCAGGGAAATGAGTAAGAAACCCCGACCTCAGCTGAGAGACAACTTCACTGCGGGTGAAGGAGAGTTGGTGTTCTTTAAGGGAGTGACACTTGATAGGTTGGCTAAGCTCCAGTGGATGAGCTCACATCGAGGGATATTTGGGGACAAAACTTCACTTGATAGGTCTTAACATGTGACAGAATGCATAAAATTCAGTGGGAAGGCTATGGAAAATGTAGAAAGGGAGAGGCTCTAAATAGAATTAAGATGTATTGTATAAAATGTGCAAAAGTTTAATTAAAATAGAGAAATATTTATTTATTATGGGGTGGTATGCATCTGTCATGGTGCATGCCTGGAGGTCAGATGGTGACTTATAGGGGTTGGGTCTCCCCTTCCACCATATGGGTTTCAAGAACTGAACTCAGATGGTCAAGCTTGGCAGTAAGAACCTTGAACTCACTATAACTCAGGTTACCCCCAAACTTGTGGCAGTTCACCTGTTTCAGCTTCTCAAGTGCTAAGGTCATAGGTGTGAAGTAATACATCCAACAATATTTCAATTTTGATATTTCTGAAATTAAACTCTAGATCCTACACAAACCTGCAACTCTTTCAGGCATCCCTCCAGAGTAGATATTATCTATATGCTCAAATTAAAAATATTAAGGTAATTCTTGAGGGGTTGGAGAGATGGCTCAGTAGTTAAGAACACTGGTTGTTCTTATAGATAGAGGACGCTGGTTCCATTCCCAGCACCCACATGGTGGCTAACAACCACCCATAACTCAGTTCGAGGGGATTCGGCACCCTCTTCTGACATCCACAGCCATTGCATGCACATGCTGCACTTACATACATGCTGCACTTACATACATGCAGGCAAAATACATACACAGAAGATAAAATTTGAAAATTTAAAAAATAAAAAATTCTTGAGACATTTCCCTTCCTCATCCTTGTATTCTACAACCAATTCAAGATCTGTTGAAATTAGCTACTAAAAACAATATTTATTTATATATTTATTTATTATTGTTTTTATGTGTATGAGTTTATTGCCTGCATGTGTGTAAGTGGAAGCATGTCATGCAAGGCTCATCTGATCCTTTGGAATTGGAGTGACAGACTGTTGTTTGCTGCCTTGTGGGTGCTGGGATTCGAACCCAAGTCTTTCGCAAGAATAGTCACCACTCTTAACCACTGACCCATCTCTTCAGCCCCTATAAATATTTTTCTTTCTTTCTTTCTTTCTCTTTCTTTCTTTCTTTCTTTCTTTTTCTTTCTTTCTTTCTTTCTTTCTTTCTCTCTCTCTCTCTTTCTTTCTTTCTTTTTTCCTTCCTTCTTTCTTTCTTTCTCTTTCTTTCTTTCATTCTTTCTCTTTCTTTCTTTCCTTCCTTCCTCTCTCTTTCTTTCTCTTTCTTCTTTCTTTCTCTTTCTTCTTTCTTTCTCTTTCTTCTTTCTTTCTTCTTTCTTTCCTTCTTTCTTGAGACAGGGTCTTCCTATAGCCCCAGCTGGCCTAGACTCACTCTGCAGACCAGGCTGGCCTTAAACTCACAGAGATCTGCCTGCCCCTGCCTCCTGAGTGCTAGGATTAAAGGCATGCATCACCATGCCCAGCTTAAAGACAGTTCTTAGCTGCCATGTGGGTGCCAGGAATTGAACCCGGGTCTTCTTCAAGAGCAGTTGGGCATTCTTAACCACTGAGACATCTCTCCAGCCCCACAAATATATTTCTTTTACACACACACACACACACACACACACACACCACACACACGTGTGTGTGTGGTGTGTGTGTGTGGTGTGTTGTGTTGGTGTTTTTTTGAGGCAGGGTTCTTCCCTGCCCAGCTGTCCTGGAACTCACTCTGTAGACCAGGCTGGCCTTGAACTATCATAAGACACTGCCTTGCCTGCCTCTGCCTCCCTCATGCTAGGATTAAAGGCATGTGCCACCACGCCAGCACAAATATATTTCTTAAGGTGTTACTAAGCCAACAATTACCTGAACAAATAAAAGCCTGACTCTTAAATGTAGTTGTTAAGAGTTGTCCTCCCCACAACCTCTCCAACACTTGGTATCTTTGTTTTCTGGATATTAAGCTGTCTTCCAGGGTTAAAATGAATATCTTTTTTTTTTTTTTTTATTTCTGTATGTGTATGAAGTGCACTGTCGCATGCAAGTCTGTTGCACCCGTGTCATGCAATGCTGCAGAGGTCAGAAAGAGGTGTCGGATTCCCCTGGAACTGGAGTTCCCTGGAAGGAGTTTCAGCGGTTCTCAGGCACATGTGGGTGCTGGGGATTGAACCCGGGTCCTCTGTAAGAGCAGTCGGCACTCCCAACCGCTAGGCCATCTCTAAAATGAATTCTTAAAGTGGTTTTAATTTGCATTTACCTAGTTACTAATGATGGTGAACAATTACAAATCTGAACTCTTACCCAACTTAATTTCCTCTTCTGATAAATTCTCAGATCATTAGCCCACATTTTAATTGGGTCACTTGCTTTATTGGCCCTTATTTACTGTTTTTAGTAATTTATGTACTCTGGATGTTAAAATGTCTCTCAGATGTCTCACTACTGAAGATGTTCTCCTGCTCCCTGGGTTTTATCTTCACTTCTTATTTCCTGACATACAACTTGTAGATTGTTGAACTTGATTACTGAGCAACTAATGTCTGATTTAAAATATATTGCTGGGGCTGGCGGTTAAGAGCACCGACTGCTCTTGCAGAGGACCCGGGTTCGATCCCCAGCACCCATGTGGCGGCTGAGAACCGTCTGTAACTCCAATTCCAGGAGAACTCCAGTTCCAGGGGAATCCGACACCCCCTTCTGACTTCTGAGGCATTGCATGACTCGAGTGCACAGACCTACACGCAGACAATACATTCATACACATAAATAAAGAAATTAAAAATAACAATAAAATAAAATATATTGCCTACACCTTTATAAAAAAAAAAAAAAAGAGTGGTCCTGAATGTGGAGGACTATAGTTCCCTTAGAGATTTTTTGGAACCTATTGCATCCTGAGTCTTGACCTATCCATAATTTTATTCAAAATGGCTCCTCCAGCTTCATTTGGCGGGAAGTACAAGCTTGGTTCCACCCTAATCTGAACAGACCATCTGGCTTGTTCACCTCTAGTTCTAGAATATCTCATTCATCACTCATGTCCATCTCAATCTCCACTGTGTTCAATGGAGAAAGGCAAGGCCTTTCAATGCTTCGATAACATAATACTCAAGCATACCCTCATTCATTCATTCATTCATTCATTCATTCATTCATTTATTATCTTTTTGGATGGCGTACCAAACTGAGGTTACCTAGGTTGCCCAAGTCACAAGATACATGGTTTTGCTGGGATTATCTCCATTTATAAAAGTCATTCCCACAATTTCTAATCTGTCTGCTCTGTTCCATATGTTCCCCACTTGTCTAGCATAAGCCCACATCATCTTTGCTCTGGGATAACACAGGAGCATCTTAATTTCCTTTCCTGCTTTGATAGTCTGCTAATCCATTCTTTATACTATTGTCATAGTGGTGTAAAAATATAAATAGGATATATAAACCTTCCCTTGATTAAAATACTTTTAAACTTCCATTACATGTTGTCCTAGTTACCCTTCTATTGCTGTGATAAAATGCTGACCAAAACCAATTTAGGGAGGAAAGGATCTATTTTATTGTACACTTTACAATCTCTCATGGAGGGAAGCCAAAGCAGAAACGTAAGATAGGAAACCTGAGGCAGGGAATGAAGCAGAGGCCATGGCGGAATGCTGCCTTATGGCCTTGTTTCCACCTGGCTTGCTTCAGCTACCTTTCTTATACAGGCCAGGCTCATCCGTGTAGGGACAGCTCTGCCACAGTGGGCTGGACCCTACACCAATGGACAATTAAGAAAATGCTTCGTAGACCTGCTCCAGGCTAGTGTGATGGAGGAAGTTCCTCAGTTGAGGTTCCTTCTTCCCAGGTGACTCTAGTTTGTGTCAGGTTGACAAAATAAATAAATATTAAATAAATAACCAGCATATGTGGAAAATGAAAGTAAGATCTCCTAATCATCTTCCCAACTTCATTCTCCATTTCATTCATTCCATTCCAAACCCAGTTTTCTAACTGGTTCTCACAAATCTCTGAATATTTCTGACCAGAGCCTTTACACAAGATACCTACATGTTTATTAACTTGTTTTTTGTTTGGTGGTTGTTTTTTTTTTTTTCGGTTTTTCGAGTTCTTTATTTCATTTTCTGCTTACCTTCTGTATTAGTCACTTTTCTGTTGCTGTGATAAAACCACCATGACCAAGGGAACTTATAAAATAAAGAGTTTATTTGAGCTTATAATTGATGGTTCCAGGGAACTAGAGTCCATTGTGGCGGGAAGCGTGGTGGCAGGGGCTGGAGCAGAAAGCTGAGGTTCACATCTCACAATGATACAGGAAGTCAAGAGAGAGAGACTGGAGATTGCAAGGCTTGTTAAACTCACTAAGCTGGCCCCCAATGATGTACTTTCTCCAGCATGGCCACACCTTCTAAGACCTCTCAGAACAGTGTCACCAACTAGGGACAAAAATGTCTGAATACTTAAAGCCTATGGGGGACACTCTCATTCAAACCACCACATTCCACTCCCTGGCCCCCATAGGCTCATGACCATATAAAACGCAAAATGCATTTAGTCCAACCTTAAAAAGTCCCCATTGTATTTACCAGTCTCAATTCCATTCAGAAGTCTACAGTCCAAAGTCTCTTCTGAGACTCAGGCTAATCTCTTAACTGTAAACTCCTATAAAATCAAAAGATGAATTACATACTCCCAACATACAGTGGAACCAAATACACATTCCCATTCCAAAACGGAGGAATAGAGGTATAGTGAGGAAATACTGGACCAAAACAACACTGAAAACCAGCAGGGCAAATACCACGTCCAGTAGCTCCATGTGCAACTTCTGGAACTTTACTTCCAAAGGGCTTAGATGGCTCAGCTCTTCCAGCTTTGTGTGTAACATACGTCTCTTTCTTAGGCTGGTACCACTCCCTGTATGCAGCTCTCCTTGGCAAATATCTCATGGCTCTGGCATCTCAAATGTCTTCTTGGGGTCTTTACTGCTAACCAGGCTTCACATTTACAGCTTCATGCAATGGCCTATCGGGACCTTCTTTATTCAGGGACGCCCTGCTGCACTCTGCCTGGCCTCTGTGGCTCTCTGAAACCATGGAGGAAGAACTGATGACCCCTTCACTCTTGCAAACTTCATGCCTCTAAAGCCAGCACCACATGAATGAAACTGCCAAGTTTAGCTGCAAGTTTGGGATGGACCCTGGCCTATTTCAACCACATTTGCAACTTTTCTCTGCCCTGGACTTGTTGGAGCAGAAAACCCTTTCAGTATTTTTGTTTCAAAAGTTGGAGGATTAGCTAGGTGTGGTCTTGCCCTGAGGTACTGTTTCTGTTGCTTACTTGTAAATCTCGAGGCCCCTCCTTAATCACTTTAATCTCACTTTTTCCATTGTTTACTTGTAAATATTAGGGCCTCTCCTTAATCACTTTAATATCCTTATCAAAGGGAGCCTCTCCTTCAGGACATGCCTTGGCTCCACCATTAATCTTCCTAGTGCACTTTTCAGATCCAGAATGTACATTCTGCATTTCTTTCTGCCCCATCTGTTCTTTTTCATTGTAGATCTGCACAATATCCACCATTAATAGCCATGCCACCATTTGTACATTAGGCTGTCTTGAAATATTCTCCGCCAAAGGCATTAGTCCATTGCTTTTCAACTTAGCATCAGGCAAGCATTTGGGCTGTGGGAAAACTGTGGCTAGACTCTTTGCCAAAATATCCTAGTTGCTGACTAAGTCTTTATTTTCCTCCAGAACTACATTTTTTGCAGCAATGCTTTCTTCCAGGCTTCTACTAGTATGGCCCATTAAGCTCTACTTACAGTAGTCAACAGCTTTTCTAGCCCAAAGTTCCAAAGTCTTCCACATTTCTCTAAACACCCACATGGTCAGGTTCTTCACAGCCAACACCCCACTCCTGGTACCAAATACTGTATTACTCACTTTTCTGTTGCTGTGATAAAACCACCATGACCAAGGAACTTATAAAAGGAAGAGCTTATCTGAGCTTATGATTGATGTTTCCAGGGAATTAAGAGTCCATTGTGGTGGGAGGCATGGTGGCTGGGGCTGGAGCAGAAAGCCAAGGCTCAAATCTCACAATGAGTACAGGAAGTCAAGAGAGAGAGACTGGAGACTGCAAGGCTTGTTAAACTCTCTAAGCCTGCCCCACAATGACATACTTTCTCCGGCATGGCCACACCTTCTAAGACCTCCCAGAACAGTGCTACCAACTGGGGACAAAAATGTCTGAATACTTAAAGCCTATGGGGGACACTCTCATTCAAACCACTACACCTTCATATCTTGGCCTCAGTATGTGTTCTTCTCCTATCCTATTGCTTTACTCTCTACCATTTTAAATTAACATAACCTTTATTATTTTCTCTGATAATACCTTCTGCTCTTATAACTTTCATGATATATTATTCTTATCAATTCTTACCAATAATGTCAGAAACAGATAAAATGAAAAATTATGTTTTAAAATAGTTAGAAGTTAAAGTTTTAATTTACTGACAGCCATTCAAAATTTCCTAAGACAACATTTCTTCACTCATACCCCTGGGAATAGCCCCAATCAACTCATTCGTCACCAAAGGAACAAACAGAACAGCACTGGTAGAGTATGGAGTACATGGGAGATCCTAGGAAGCATACCAGCCTGGATGCAGCAATCACGTCATGAATACTTCGGAGCATTAGATCTTCCACTTGAATGAGCCATTTTTCTACAGCACCCCGGGCAGCAGACGTAGAAATAAGTGCAATCAGCTCTACTCGCTCACCCTCAGAGCTATACATGGCCTTAATGTCCAGATTAGGAAGGAATTCCAATTTAGCAATGCCCTCAAAGCATTTTTTTAAGTGTGGCTGAACTCTGAGTGGATCTTTGGTCTCTGACAAAATCTCTAACATTTCATCATTAGATAAGAAGAAAAAGCTAGAGAAAAATATACAAATAAGAAGTTTTAGTGATAAATCATCACACATGAGAAAACGTTTTATATTTTAGCACGACTGATTATCCATCATACCGAGGGAAGAAAAGACGTTTCTTTTCCAGATATGCATTCAGCCCTTTCATAATTTTCTCTAAAAGCTCATTGCAATTCTGCAGTTTTTCCAATAAACCTGTTAAAGAAGTAGCAGCGAGAACCTAAAAGAAACAGGTTCACATAAGAAACACATACTGCTATAAGACATAAATATTAGTCTACAGTCTATGTCAAAAATGTTAAAATTTATCTGGGCATAAAAAAAAATAAAAAAATAAAAAAAAATAAAAAAAAAATTTATCTGGGCATGGTGGCCCAGGCCTTTAATCCCAGCACTTGGAAGCAGAGGCAAGTGGATCTCTGTGAGTTTGAGGCCAGCCTTATCTATATAGAGTGCCAGGCCAGCCAGAGCAACATAGGAAGAACTGTCTCAAAAAAAAGTTTTTAAACTGGGAGCTTGAGAGATGGCTCAGTGGTTAAGAGCACTGGCTCCTTTTAAAGAGGAACCAGGTTTGGTTCCCAGCACCCATCTGGTGGCTAACAACCTTAACTCCAGTTCCAGGGGATTTGATGCCCCCTTCTGGCCTCAATAGCCATTGCATATGTAGGCAAGACACTCATATACACAAAAAAATTAAAAAGAAATAAAAGCAATGTTTTCAAAACTTTATGGAGTTAGTAGTAGTGAAATATCACTCCCTTTTGTGAGACAGGTCTCATTATATAGCCCAGGCTGGCCATGGGTTTGCAAGCCTCTTCCTTCCCCAGTTCCCCAAGTGCTTCAGCTGCAGGTATATACTGCTACATCAGCTCTGAAATTTCTTTCATAATGTAAAAATATGAAAATTCACTAAATCATAAATATTCTAATCCAAGGACATTAGTTACAAATGATGATTGTCATGTATATTTTCATTTGTCCTAAATCCCTTTAAAGACTTTTAGTTTTTAATTACGTGTGTATGCACACATGTATGTGTGTATTTATGCATGAGAGCAGTGCCTGCAGAGGCCAGAGTCATTGTATTTCAGTTGTAGCCATCCCATGTAGGTACAGGAAATTGAACTTGAGCCTTCTGCAGGGGCAGTATACCCTCTTAACCACTGAGCTCTCTCCCAAGGCCTTCTCCTGTATTCTTTTGAATAGTATGGAAAGAGTCTTGTTAGTTTGGTGTCTGATCTAATTTTGTCTTTTTTTTTTTCTGTATGTGTATGAATGTACTGTCTGCATGCAAGTGTGTGCACCCGTGTTGTGCAATGCCGCGGAGGTCAGAAGAGGGTGTTGGATTCCCCTGGAACTGGAGTTCTCCTGGAATTGGAGTTTCAGACGGTTCTCGGCCACCATGTGGGTGCTGGGGATCGAACCCGGGTCCTCTGTAAGAGCGGTCGGCGCTCTTGACCACTAGGCCATCTCTCCAGCCCCTAATTTTGTCTTTTACGACTGTGAAGTATAAACCTAATCTATAGCAGGTCTTGGCAAACTACATCTCACCAGCCAAATCTAGATAGTAGCTGGTTTCTGTATGGCCCTAAAGCTAAGAATATTTTTATACTCTTAGAAAATTAAAAAAATGGAAGAGGCCTGGGGAAGCAGCTGGGTTGGCAGCCTGCTTAGGGTTGTAACCCTGGCACTATGGACAAAGCGGTATGCTGGCACAGAGCTACACTCCCAGCATTCCAGAAGTGGAGGCATGAAGATCAGTTCAAGGTCATCCTCAGCTACATAGAGAGTTTGAACTAACCTGGGCTAAGATCTTGTTTCAAAACAAAAATTCAAACATTTCATAACACCATTCAAATGACACCATTATCAGTGACTATAAGCAAAGTTTTACTGTGGCAGAGACATACCTATTCATCTACATATTATTTCTGGCTGCTTTCTCAGTACAATGACAACAGAAATGAGCATTGCAAAATAGAGTACATGTCTCACAAAGCCTAAAATATTTGTGAGCTGGTCATTCACAGAAAAACATGCTGCCCCTTTGATTTCAGAACTCATGTACCAAAAAGCTTCTAAAGTTAATATGTAAGATAAAAATCTTTGAAACTCATAAATTTCTATATACTATTCACTGTTAATAAGTATAGCACTTATTTAAAATTTCACTCAGCGTTAGAAAAAATTGTTAATTCTTAAGGTGAACACAACATTTATAAACCAGGTGCATAGTCCTAGTCATGTCTATTACATGTATTTCAGCATTAGAATCTTATGGGACAAAATACTCTTATTAGGCGAGATACTTGGGAATTGGGACCAATTGAGAGATTTTTTTCCCCATTATTCCTAAGCAACTATAGAATCACTTACAATCATCACATATTTTCCTTCTCCTTCTCTGTCTTAAAAAATTATCTATTCTGTGAGGAAGGAAACAGTAGTTGTATATAGTAGAAGTCATGTGAATTAAATGTACATTTGAAGTAGCTCCACTACGCATAAATATGAGTTATAAGTAGTATTTTTTTAGTTGAAAGATAAATTTATTTTAATACTTCTGAACTTAGATTTTCTGAACTTACCAATTTGTATACAATAAAATTTTATTCTTTTTTTTAATTTAATTTTTTATATGTATGAATGTACTGTCTGCATGTAGGTCTGTGCACCCATGTCCTGCAATGCTGCGGAGGTCAGAAGAGGGCGTCGAATTCCCCTGGGACTGGAGTCAAAGATGGTTCTCAGTCACCATGTGGGTGCTGTGGATTGAACCTAGGTCCTCTGCAAGAGCAGTCGACACTCCTAACCGCTAGGCCATCTCTCCAGCCCTAAAGTTTTATTCTTTAAAATGTTTTATTTATTGTTTTTATTTTATGTGTATGAGTATATTGCCTGCATGTACCTAAGTGTACCTGTGTCAGACAAAGCCCAGGGAGGTCAGAAGAGGGTGTCAGATCCCCTGGAACTGGAGTTATGGACAGTTGTTAGCTGCCAACTATCTGTGGTGGGACACGTGGATGCTCTGAACCAAACCTCGGTCCCCTGTAAGAGCAGCCAGTGTTCTTAACTGCTGAGCCATCTTTCTAGCACTGAGTAGGTTTTATTCTTACAATCAGAAAAAAGTCAAATTCTTTTTTTTCCTTTTGAGACAAGGTCTCACTGTAGCCCCAGCTGTCCTGGAACTCACTATGTAGACCAGGGTGGCCTTTAATCCACAGAGATCCACCTGCCTCTGTGCTGGGGTTAAAGGCATGCACCATCACACCTGATCAAAAAAAGTCAAATTCTTTCACAGTCCAAAGTAAAAGTTCACCTCTTATAAAGAGAACAAACCCTTTACCTTTGGGTCTTTAGCACAAAACTTCATGACATCCCTCCAGTATCTGTCTACTGTCTGAAACTGACGTCCTTCCTCCGGCATCTGTTGCATGATATCCTCAGAACAAAAGATGGGCTCTAAGTACAGCCACTGAGCTTGGACTTTTAACCATTCATCAATAGTTTCCTGTATTCGAATCAGACGGTCCTCCCAAGCCTTAATAAAAAAGCATATTGTACTAAATTCTAGTTTTTAAGAAAAGCTATAAATCATAGCAAGAAAACATTATTTAAAATTTACTGTTCTTTCAATATCAATACAGAAAAATTTACAGCTTAAGATCATGTACACTTGTCTCTTGTAGGCTTGGACAAACCTTAAGGGGTCTGAGTTTTTCCTGTATTGTTAGAACTCACATTTGGAAGTGATTATAAAGTTATTTAAATCAATTTCCTAATCTCTAGGGCAACCACACCAAACCTTAAAAGAATATATTCTGGGGCTGGAGAGATGGCCTAGCGGTTGAGAGCGCCGACTGCTCTTGCAGAGGACCCGGGTTCGATCCCCAGCGTCCACATGGCGGCCGAGAACCGTCTGAAACTCCAATTTCAGGAGAACTCCAGTTCCAGGGGAATCCGACACCCTCTTCTGACCTCCGCGGCATTGCATGACACGGGTGCACAGACTTGCATGCAGACAGTACATTCATACACATACAGAAATAAATAAAAAAAAAAAGAATATATTCTGCTCTATACCAGTGATTATCAACTATGGGTGATTTTATCTTTCATACCAGGTAATATTTCTTTCATACCAGGTAATATTTCGTACCACATAATATTTCTCATGAGGTATGTTATTTATTCCATAAAGAGGAGGGTGCTACTAGTATCTAGTGAATGGAGGCCAGAAATAGTGCTAAATGTACAACTGTACCCAGGATAATCCACATAACAAAGAATTACTCAGCCCAGGGTCAGCGAGATGGCTCAGTGGGTAAAGGCATTTGTCACCAAGACTGACAGACTGAGCTTGATACCCAGGATCCATGTGGTGGAAGGAAAGAACCAACTCTGACCTCTACCCAGCCACCATGGCACACACAGCTGTGCACACATGCACAAAGAAACACACAGTAAAAACACAAACCAATTAATACATGTTTCAAAAAAGAATTATTCACCTGAAAATTAATATTAATAGTGTCAAGTTGAAGAAACCTGCTCAAGGTCAATGCAATTTGGAGAGGCTTGAAATTAAATTTTAAAAATAAAGTAAAATAAGTCTCCTTATTATCAGAGGTTGCTTAAAGTTCACAAAATATGTTGGCTAAAGATCATGCATTTGTGGGGAAAGGGGAACACTCATCCACTGCTGGTGGGAATGTAAACTCGTGTAGCCACTATGGAAAGCAGTGTGGAGAACCCTTGGAAGACTTGGAATGAACTTGCCACCCGACCCAGCCATACCACTCCTGGGCATGTACCCCCAAGACTCACCCCACCACAGAGATACATGCACGGCCATGTTTATTTCAGCTCTCTTCACAATAGCAAGGAGCTGGAACCAACCCAAATGCCCCTCAACTGATGAGTGGATAGAGAAAATGTGGTACATCTACACAATGGAGTTCTATGCAGCAGTAAAGAAAGACGACATCATGAGCTTTGCAGGAAAATGGCTGGAGCTAGAGGACATCATGCTGAGTGAAGTAACACAGTCCCAGAAAAACAAAGGATGAATGGTATCCCTCATCTGTGGATGCTAATGTCAATTAGCAGTTGTACGTATTTCCTGTGCATGGCCCCTTGAGCTTTTGTCCAAAGCAGTTGGGAGTGATGCATATTGGAAACAACAACAACAATAACAACAACAACAACAACAACAACAACAGAAAGGACTGTATCAAAGAGCTGACTGAAACAGTGAACTTCTGCTCAAAACAGTCAACTTCCCCATGGAGAATATTGAGAAAGACTGAGAAAGAGATGAAAAGCATGTTTGGCAGAATGCATGAGCTCTGGAGGGGTAGGGGGATGGGGGGGACACGGGTCTAGATTTGATAAAAAATATATGTATAAATAAATAAATTTTTTTAAAAGTATATTTTTCAAATATATGCTTATCCTAAGTATTTTCAAAAAAAATAAATAAAGATCATTCATGTAATGTCTTTCTTTGGTCCTTAAGTATGTGCCTAAGTTTTCTTAAGCGAGGTTCTAGGTATGAAGCTTAAAAACTTTTTATTTTTTATTTTATTTTATTTTATTTTTTGGTCTTTTCAAGACAGGGTCTCCCTGTAGCCCCAGCTGTCCTGGAACTCACTCTGTAGACCAGGCTGGCCTTGAACTCACAGAGATCCGCCCCAATCTTAGCTGAGGAACTACTGACCACAGATTACTGCTGGGCAAAGGAGAGTTGGTCTTCTTTAAGGGACTAATGCTACATTGGCTGACCAGACTGGGTAGACGAGCTCACATGGAAGGACATCTGGAGACGCAAACTTGACTCAATTGGCTGTAACATAAATGACAGACTGCATGAAATTTGTCAGGAGCTATGGGAAGTACAGATAGGGGAGGGGGGCTAAACATGATCAAGATGTATTGTATAAATGCATAAAATTTCAATAAAATTTTAAAAAGAAATGAACTGTATTTAAAAATTCCTGCCGGGTTTGGAGGCACATGCCTAGGGAGGCAGAGGCAGACAGATCTCTGTGAGTTCAAGGCCAGCCTGGTGTACAAAGCGAGTTCCAGGCAGGGAGACCCTGTCTCAAAAAGACCAAAAAAAGAATCCTAAGAATGAAGTTCTAAAAGCCACTTGCTGGTAGAGTGAGCACTTAACATGTGAGGTCCTAGGTTCAATCCCCATTACAGGAAGGAAGTCAAGGAGGGAAAGAGGAAGGACAGGAAGAAGGGAGAAAGACAAAAGCAGAGCAAAGGATGGTGGCTTGTGCCTGCGGTTTCAGCTTTCAGAAGTGAAGCAGGAGAAGCATCACCTCACCAGTTAGAGGCCAGCCCGGCCAACACAGTGAGTTAAAGGATGGGCTGAGCTACAGATTAAGACTCTATCTCAAAAAGAAAGAGCCGGGCGTGGTGGCGCATGCCTTTAATCCTAGCACTTGGGAGGCAGAGGCAGGCGGATCTCTGTGAGTTCAAGGCCAGCCTGGTCTACAGAGTGAGTTCCAGGACAGCTGGGGCTACAGGGAGACCCTGTCTCAAAAAGACAAAAAAAAAGAGAGAATGAGAAAGAAAAGAAGGAAGAGGAAAAGGAGATAGAGGAGCACTTTCTTCCCAAGTCTATTGCTGTCACTAGAGAAAGTATTAAAAAGAGACCTTTCTTTTCAAAATCATTAATTAATATCGCAGATCTATTGTATGTTTATCTTCAAATATGTGTTTCTGTACTTCACCACATAAAATATCAGTGCTTAGTTCTATAATTTGAATAATCATTTTATGTAAAATCCAACCAACAAATAGACCTATTTCTATGACAGCATATATATATATATAATAAAGTAGAAAAAAATTAAATTTCATTTACTTTTAGTTTATGTGCATGAGTGTTTTGCTTGCATGCATGTAAGTGCTCTATAGGAGTGCAATGCCCATGCATGCCAGAAGAGGGTGTCAGATCCACCAGAACTGGAGTTACGGACAGTTGTCAGCTGCCATGGGGTTGCTGGGAACCAAATTCCAGGTCCTCTGCAATAGCAGCCAGTGCTCTTAACCACTAAGCTAACTCTCCAGCCACCTAAGATAAAAACTTTATGAATGACCAGGAGCTATCAATATTTAAAATACCTTGAACTCATTTTCAAATGGTTTGATAAAAGGTGAGCCTCTCATTGTCTGAGTTTTTATAATTTGATCATCGAGGATTGCCTGAATCTCATCCACTGAAGAAAGAATGCAGACTCCAGTATCACGATACAGACTTATGTGAAAAGAAATATCATCCCAAGTTGCTATCATTGAGTTCATGGCTTTCTCTAAAGAAAATTCCTGAAAGGAAAAAATGGACAGAGAATGAGATAATGAAAAAAGAATTTTACTTCCTTTATTGAATTTCTCTAGATAATTCAGTAGATATTTTATGCACTATACTATTGTTTCCTTGAGATATGACGCTCTCTCTCACTCTTGCTCTCTCTCTGTATGTGTGTGTGTGTGCGTGCGTGTGTGTGTGTGTGTGTGTGTGTGTATAAATTGTTGAAACCCTGTCTTGAAAAGACAAAAAAAAATAATAATTTAATTTTTTCTAAGGCCAGCTGAGGCTACAGGGAGACGCTGTCTCAAAAAGTCATAAAATAAAATAAAATCATTTCATTTGCTACAAAAACTTCCTGCTTTCAGTGTAAAAATGGACAGGAGAATAAAATATCTGCTGGAGTTTCGTGAAGTGGCCTTTCTGTAGGTAGCCTGTGTCTGAGGTTTTCTGTATATTTCAAGAAACCTCTCTCTAGGTCCATACTTATTCTGTTGTAACACACACACACACGCACACAAATACCCACACATCCAGGATTATTTACTTATTTATTTATTTTTTGTATGTGTATGAGGAGTGTATTGTCTGCATGTAGGTCTGTCGTGCAATGCCACGGAGGTCAGAAGAGGGTCTCGGATTCCCCTGGAACGGGAGTTCTCCTGGAACTGGAGTTACAGACGGTTCTTAGCTGCCATGTGGGTGCTGGGGATCCAACCGGGGTCCTCTGCAAGAGCAGTCGGTGCTCTTAACCGCTAGGCTATCTCTCCAGCCCCACACCTAGGATTCTTAATAGAATAACCATGCAACAATACTAGTGTATCATCGAACTGTATAAGAATGTAGCAGAGGAGATCTCCCGAGACCAGCTGAAGGAAGCACAGGTAGGTAGGTAGGAGCTGGGTGCTTCAGCAAGGCTAATTGTTGATTGACTTAATCTAGTTAGTCCATTAATCCAGTTGTCTTTGGCTTAATTGGCTTTTGTGGCTGTGGGGGTGGAGTTATCCTCCCAGCTGGTATAAAAGGTAGGGTTGTGTGAGTCTTGAGATCTGAGATCTCCTGAGACCAGCTGAAGCTCAGGTACCCCCCCCCACCAACTGGAATTATGAAGGCATCTGAAGGAGGCAAGCAAAGCAAGCCTTCAACACAAGTGAAGAGGCATTTAGGACTCACATTGGAATACAGGCAAGGAGAAGCCTATATGCCAGGAACACGAAGAAGAGATGGCACAGGAAAGGGGCAGGATAATCCCGCACCAAGCTCTACCAATCCTATGGAAGATTCCTACAGTGGGATCCCCCTGGGGATGGCCCAGGACACAGATATCAGAAACACAATTGGGAACATACTTAAAGAACTACAAGATTATAAAGAGCAAATCAAAGAACTAAGAAAAGAGAATGAAGAACTCAAGAAGGACCTAGAGAGAGAGAATGACAAACTCCGGAAAGAACTGGAAACACTGAAAAGAGCCCATGCTGAGAAAGATAAGGAAACCAACCAGCGAAGCAAAGAGCTACAGGAAGAGATTGAGAAGCTCCAAAAAGAAGTAGAAATACTAAAGAAATCAGAAGAGGAAATGAAAAAGGAAATCAAACACTCATCCATTCAAGAGGAAAGGAATGGAAAAAGCCTCAGAAGCAGAATGGAGGAAACAGAACAAAGAATATCAGACCTGGAAGATAACACAGAACAACTAAAAACCTCAAGGAAAGATTATGAAAAATTTAAAAATACACAAAAGTGGAACAACCAGGAACTGTGGGACACTATGAAAAGATCAAACCTCCACATCATAGGAATAGAGGAAGGAGAAGAATCCCAAGAGAATGGTATTGATCAGATCTTCAACAGAATAATAGATGAAAACTTCCCCAAACTAAAAAAGGACAAACCAATACCAATACAAGAAGCACATAGAACTCCAAACAGACAAGATCAGAAAAGAAATTCTCCACGCCACAATCATAGTTAAAATGCTAGAAAACCCAAAGAAAGACAAAATCCTTGAAGCCACAGAGAAAAACAAGTCACGTTACAAGGGGGAAAACCTATCAGAATTCCAACTGACTTCTCAATGCAATACTGGAAAGCAAGAGAACCTGAGCAAACATTCACGTGATTAAATCGACATAGCAAGCCAACCCAGCGACATATACCCAGCAAAATGTCGATTATAATTGAAGGAGATGAGAAAACCTTCCATGACATAAAACAAGTTGAATTAGAAATACATGTCTGGAAAACCAACGCATTCAGAAAATACTTTGAAACAATTCAGCAGGACAGGAAGAGAGCAACCAACACCCAGGTACTGAGAAGGAGAAATCAATAAAAGCATAAACTGCAGAAGTAGAAACCGTAACCAAACACAAATGGATAATAGAGGCAAAAGGAGCAACCACAAGCCTATAGTTCATAAACCTTAAGTATTAATTGGACTAATTCTCCAATCAAAAGACCATAGACTAGGAGTAGGATAGGAAGACAGAGATCCATGATTATGCTGTTACAAGAACACATCTTACCTTCAAGGAAGGCACCACCTTAAAGTGAAGGATGGAAAAAAATATTCGCAAGCAAAATGGTACCAAAAAGAAAGGCGATGTGTTGCTATTTTAATATTCAGACAAAAATAGAACTTTCAAAGTAAAAGAAATCAGAAGAAGACAAAAGAAGGCCACTTGCATTTATCAAAGAAACAATTCACCAAAAAGATTTCACAATATGAAAATATATGCACCAAACTCGTGGTCACCGAACTTTAAAGAACAATTCTCCAGAACCACAGATCACACACTAACCCAGTAACTCATAGTAGGGGACTTCAATACCCCACTGAAGTCCTTTGGATAGGTCAACAGGCAAAAGAATAAACAGAGAGACGATATGATACACCAAATGACTCTCATTTCAGACCTCTACCGAATATTCCACCCTAATACCAGAGAATAACACTTTCTACACAGCACCCATGGAACATTCTCCAAAATCAACCACATACTGGGACACAAAAGAAACCTCCACAAATTAACAAAAAGATTTGAAATAATTCATGCATTCTATCAGACCACAGTCAATAAGACTCAACATCAACACCAGGTATAAGCCCTACTGCCTACAAGAAAACATGGAAGACTAACACACATCTTGAATAATGATGGTCAAGGAAGAGATAAAGAAAGAAATAAAAGCATTCCTGGAATGAATGACAATGACAATACAAACACACAAAACCTATGGGATACCTTAAAAAGCAGTCCAAGAGGGAAGCTTTATAGCCCTGGGGTGCCTACATTAGAAAAATCAGAAGAGCACAAAGTGAATGATCTATAAACTTCAACTAAAAGCACTTGAGAGGGAAAAACAGATGAAACCTAAACGCGACAGGAAGAAATAACACAAAATCAGAGCCGAAATCAATGAAATAGAACAAGCAAAGAAACAATACAAAAAAATCAATGAATCCAAAAGTTGGTTCTTTGAAAGAAATAAACAAGATAGACAGACCTCTAGCCCAGTTAACCAAAAGAGAGAAGGAAACAACTCCAAATCAATACAATCTGTGATGAAAAGGAAAATCACAAACAGACAAGAAAAGATCCAGAAAAACATAAGGGAATATTCAATAACCTGATACTCTACCAAGTTCTGAAAACCTAGAAGAAATGGATGAATATCTGAAAACCTGGGAATCACCAAATAGCTCAACCAAGAAGAGACGGCAGCTTAAACAGACCATAATAATATGAAGAAATGAGGATGTAGTAAGAACCTCCCAACTCAAAAAAAGAGCCAGGCCCAGATGGTCACAGCCAGAATTCTATAAAACATTTTCAAAAAAGACCTATGACCATATTACTGAAACTGTAGAAGCATACAATCAAAGGGATTCTCCCAAATTCCTTTATGAAGCCAGCATCACTCTATTACCAAACCAGGCAAAGATCAACAACTAAAAGGAAATTATAGAACCATCTCCCTATAACACACAGATCGCCAAATTCTAAACAGGACCACTTGGCAAATCGCATACAGACCCACATCAAGAAACATTCATCATGACCAAGTTGGATTCCATACCAGAGATGCAGGGATGTTTCAGCATATGAAAAATCAATAAACATCATCCAAACACTAAACAGAATCAAAGACGAAAAACCACACCATCATCTCAATTGATGCTGAAAAAAAGCCTTTGACCAAAACCAGCTCCCTTCATGCTTTAAAGTCCTAGAAGATTGGATTGGAGGGATCATTCCTCCAAGTAATCAAAGCCATATCAGCCAGTATCATCCTAAACGGGGAAATGACAGAAACATTCCCTTTAAATGTAGGAACTCGGCAAGGCTGCCGCCTGTCACCATTCCTCTTCAATCTAGTGCTTGAAACACTTGCTAGAGCAATAAAGCAAGAAAAGGAAATTAAAGGAGTACTAACTGGAAAAGAGGAAGTCAAGCTATCTATTTGCTGAATGATTGATTGTTTATTTAGGGATGCTAAAAACTCCAACCAGAAAACTCCTAGAAATGATTAATAGCTTCAGCAAAGTGGCAGGATACAAAAACCTTAAAAAAAAAACAATGGCCTTCTTACACCAAGACAGTAACTGGAGAAGAATTCAAAGAGACCTTCCCACTGAACAATACCCAAAACATAAAATACCTTTCTTGGAACAAACCTAACCAAAACACCAAGATCATCTATAACAAAAATTTTAAACGTTTAAAGAAAGAAATTAGAAGAAACTCAAACTGATAAATATCCATAAAGTCATAAAAACAGAGCAATATCGAAAAACATTAACGAAACAAAAAATGTCCATTCTACCGAAACTCTTTTTTTTTTTATATTATTTATTATAACTTATAGTGTCTGAATTGTACTGTCTGTCATGAAGTCTGTGCACCCGTTCGTGCAATGCCGCGGAGGTCAAGAGGACTCGGATTCCCCTGGAACTGGAGTTCTTCCTGGAATTGGAAGTTACAGACGGTTCTTAGCCGCCATGTGCGTGCTGGGGATCGAACCCGGGTCCTCTGCAAGAGCGTCGGTGTCCTTAACCAGCTAGGCTAATCTCCAGCCCTTCTACCGAAACTCTTGTATAGATTTACATGCAATCCAATCAAAATCCCCAAGAGTTTCTTCACAGGCTTGGGAAACAAACATTCTTAAATTCATTTGGAAAAAACAAAAGACCCCTGAATAGCCAAAAAAACAACCCTGATGAAAAGAGCATACACAGGGGGATCTCTATACAGACTTCAAACTAACTACAAGCTATAGTCATAAAAACAGCCTGGTACTGGCACAAAACAGGCTGTTGACCAAAGGAACAAAACCGAAGATCCAAATCTGAGCACATCAAATTTCAGCCAACTCATATTTGACAAGGGCCAAGAAGACCACAATAGGAGAAAAGGACAGAGCATCTTCACAAGTGTGTGTTGGCAAAACTGGAATACACCACTTGTAGAAGAATGAAAATAAACTACCTCTCGCCCTGTACAAAGGTCAACTCTCAATGGATTAAAGACCTCAAGCGAAACCCAAACTCTGAAGGTGATAGAAGAAAAGTTGGCAAGCAGACTACAAGACATAGGCAAGAAAAGACCTTCCATAAATCAGACAGCAGCTGCACAAGAATTAAGGTCGAACATTGACATGGGACCTCATCAAACTCAAAAGCTTCTACATCAAAAGAAACAATTCAAGGAAGTGAAGAGAAATCCCACAGAGGGGAGGAACCTTCACCGCAGAAAACATCTGAACAAGCACTGATTTCCAGAATATCATAAACTGTCTCAAAAAAACAAAAGAGAAAGAAAACAAAATGACCACTCAATAGATGGAGCAAAGATCCTGAACAAAGAGATTACACAAGTGAGGAATTAGAGATGGCTGAGAAAACACCTTAAGAAGTGTTCAAACATCACTAATCATTAAACGGAAACTTGTAATATCAAAACCCTTTCAGATATCATCTTACCCAATAAGACTGGTCTAGGATCAAGAGAAACAAATGCACCAAGTGTGGAGCAGGTTGTGGCGGCAAAGGGACAAATACTCATCCACTGGCTGGGAACTGTAAACTCATGAGTGCCACTGCAAAGCGTGTGGAGAACCCTGAAGTACTTGGATATGAACGTTTCCACCTGACCCATGCCATACAACTCCTAGGCATTACCCTCAAAACTCACCCACTCACCACTGAGAGATACATGCTGGTCCTATGCTTATTTACAGCTCTCTCACAATAGCAAGGAAGCTGGAACAACACCCAAATGTCCCTCAACTGCTATGAGTGGTACTAGGAAAATGTGGCTACATCTAACATGGAGTTCTACGCAGCAGTAAAGAAGAGAAACATCCATCATGAGGACTTTGAGGACAATGGCCTGGAGCTCGATGGACACATGCGAGTGAAGTGACGTAACACAGTCCCAGGAAAACACCACGCTGAAGAGTCCCTCATCTGTGGATGCTAGTGCCAATTACCTATTGTAAGTATTTCTTGGCTGGCCCCTGCGCTTTGTCCAAAGCATTTGGGGATGATATTGTGATAGAACGTAACACAACAACAGAAAGGACTGCATCAACGAACTGCTGAAACATGTAACTCTTTCTCAAAACAGTCAATTCTCATGGCGACTATTGAGAAAGATCTAGAGAAAGACGCATGAAAAGCATGTTGGACAGAATGCATGAGCTCGGTTGTGGGATAGGGGGGATGGAGGGGACACGGTCTTGAATTTGATAAAAAAATAAAATAATAAATATAATAAATAAGATGCGTAGCAATTAGGAAGAGCTCAAAGGTGCAATTTCTAGTCCATAGAAGCAAGCATGTGTTTATGCCACAAAATGGTCTTCTGTCATATCCCCCCATCTCTTCCCACTACTATCCTATGATACACACATCAAACCCCAACAAAACTATTATTATTAGAGAATAAACTCATCAAGTAAAGAATTTCAGTTCAAGTTAGAATACATGGCCCCACTTAATTACAGCACTGGTTTAGAGGCAGGCGATTCTCTGAGATGGAGGCCAGTTTATGTAGTGAGTTCCAGGCCAGCTGAGGCCATAAGGAGACCCTTCTCAAAACGGACCAAAAAAAAAAAAAAAAAAAAAAAAGGAAGAAGAATTTCAGTTCATCTTAATGTTTACCTTGCTCGCGCCTGCGCTTATTGCTTCAAATTTATCTAAATATGGTGTAAGGTTCAATTTAAAAATTTTTCTCAGTGTAGTTCCAGAATCTGGAGTCAAGTCATAGCCCACAATTTTCGACATCTCTTTCCAGTGGCGCGCTCTCATTCCTGGATTGCATAGAATAGTGACAGTAGGGATGTACTCCTAAGGGTGGAAACATAAACAATAATGTCATTTGGCTTCCATACACAAGAATTGTATAACTAAAGACTGCTAAGGTTTTGCTTCTTCAAATTATTTCATATATTTATCAAAATCCTAACTAGATTTAGAGGAAGAGTAAAAGGAACAAGAAGATTCTAAGGTTCATTTGCAAAAAGAAGCATGTAAAAATGGTCAGGGAATTACAACAGTAAAAAAAAGAAGAATGAATATAGAAAGAAATTCCATGAACCACATTGTAATACTGATGAACACCACATAGTGATGGTTGAACAGGAATCCTTCATTAGCCTGTGGTCAGAGGGAGGGCTAATGCCCAAAAGAACGCTCTACCCCCACCGGAGGCAGAGTGGGGTTTACGAAGCCTAAAACAGCAGTTGTATGATGTCGGGGCAAAGACAATAACCATAGTTACATTAGATCACCATAGTTACAATATATCAGGGACAGGTCAGCTAGCAAAGAGGTTTTCAGGTAACAAATAGTTTTGGTGAGGAAAAACCAAGTTTCTCAGAATTGTAGAAACAATGGGCTCCATGGAGATGCTGGGAGAGGATGTGCTACCTGGCTACTGTACATTTCCCAGCACTGTAGAAACAAATGTACCCCCATGAAATGCAGGTGCAGCCTTCCTAAGACCGGTTCTGGTTGGCCGGCTGCAGTTTAGAGTGGGGCGTGGGGGTCAGCTAGCTACAACCACAAGGTAAAGCAAAAATCAGCTGGAACGGGGCTGGAGAGATGACCTAGCGGTTAAGAGCACCGACCGCTCTTACAGAGGACCCGGGTTCGATCCCCAGCACCCATATGGCGGCCGAGAACCGAGAACCGTCCGGAACTCCAATTCCAGGAGAACTCCAGTTCCAGGGGAATCCGACACCCTCTTCTGACCTCCGCGGCATTGCACGACACGGTGCACAAACCTGCGTGCAGACAGTACATTCATACACATACAGAAATAAATAAAAAATTTAAAAAATTGAAAAAAAATCAGCTAGAACGAAATGGAGTCAGCTTTGCCACTTTTCTTTTTCTTAATTAAAAAAAAATTTTTTTATGTGTATCAGTGTACTGCCTGTATGTAGGTTGGTGCACCCGTGTCATACAATGCTGCAGAGGTCAGAAGAGGGTGTCAGATTTCCCTGGAACTGGAGTTAAAGATGATTCTTAGCCGCCATGTGGGTGCTGGGAATGGAACCCAGGTCCTCTGCAAGAGCAGTTGGTGCTCCTAACCGCTGAGCCATCTCTCCAGCCCCATCACTTTTCAGTATCATGAAGAATGGAGTACTCAGGAGAAAATCTAAGAAAAGAAGTGTGGGGCTAGCGAGATGGCTTGAGAGGGGCTAGAAAGACATCTCAGTGGTTAAGAACACTTGTTGCTCTTGCAGAGTATATGAGTTAGGTTCCCAGTACCCGCACGACAGCTCATAACCACCTGGAACTCCAGATGCAGGGGATCCGATGCTGTCTTCTGGTGTAAATGCAAGCAAAATGTACATAAAACAAAAATAAATCTTTAAAAATATTTTAAAAATAAGTGTGAGACAAAAATTACAAATATAATTTTAAAACGAAGATCTAAATTATAGGAAAGATATCCAATGCTCACATAATTGGAAGAATCAATTGTGTTAAGATAATAATACTGTACAAATTGATCTGTAGATTTAATGCCCACCCAAACCTTAACTGCTTTTCTAGCAGAAATTGACAAGCAGATTGTGAAATTTAAGAGACTCAGAATAATCATAACATTTTTTTTAAAAGAACAAAGTTAAAGGACTTACACTTTCCAATTTCAAAACAGTACAAATCCACAATAATCTAGGCAGTAGAATGACAGTGTAAACACACACAGACAGATCAGTGGAATAAAACTGAATGCCTGGAAGCTAATCTTCACACACACACACACACACAGTCAACTGGATTTTTTGTCTTTTTTTTATTTTATTTATTATTTTTGTATGTGTATGAATGTACTGTCTGCATGCAAGTTTGTGCACCCGTGTCGTGCAATGCCGCGGAGGTCAGAAGAGGGTGTCGGATTCCCCTGGAACTGGAGTTCTCCCAGAATTGGAGCTTCAGACGGTTCTCAGCTGCCATGTGTGTGTGCTGGGGATTGAACCCGGGTCCTCTGTAAGAGCGGTCGGCGCTCTTAACCGCTAGGCCATCTCTCCAGCCCAGTCAACTGGTTTTTAACAAAGGTATTGAAGCAATTCAATGGGAGAAAATAATCATCATCAACTGGATATCCATGTATTTTACACCACATGTAAAAATTAAGTCAAAGTTAATCAAATGTCTAAATATAATAATTAAAATATAAAATTGTTGGAATATAGGTATAAATATTCATGAATTAAGTAATTGTTTCTTAAATATGTTTTGGTTACAGTTTTTAAAAAAATCACTGTGACCAGGACTGGAGAGATGGCTCAGCGGTTAAGAGTACTGACTGCTCTTGGAGAGGACCCAGGTTCGATTCCCAGCACCCATATGGCAGCTAAGAACCATCTTTAACTCCAGTTCCAGGGGAATCTGACACCCTCTTCTGACCTCTGCAGCATTGCATGACATGGGTGTACCTACCTACATGCAGACAGTATACTCATGCACATAAAATAATAAATAATTTTTTTTTAAAAAGTCAGAAACAGTTTTAAGGGAGAATGATTTATTTTAGCTCATGGTTTAAAGGGCTCAGCCAATGGTCTCTTGGCCCTATGCACTTATGCAGAATGTCATGAGGGTGTGTGTGTGGCAGAAGCTGTTCACATCATGATGGCCTAGGAAGCAGAATGAAGGAATATGGAAGGGACCAAGGCATGACAAAGGCCCAAGAGAAGCTCTCAGTGGCCTACCCTCCAGTGGCCCCACCTCCTTTAAACTACCTCCAATAATTTAATCATTTTATGAATCCATTGAATAGGTCAAGGCCCGCGTGATGTAATTGTCTCTGGAAACAAGCTCAGAGACACACACAGATGTGAGATTTACTCAGGCATTCCTAGGTGTTTTTAAAATCCAGTCAGGCTGACAAGACTAGCTATCACACTATGACACTGACAATAAAATTAATAGGAAAAAATAGAAAATAAAAATTTTAATATTGTGCTTTAGAGGACACACATACACATTAAAAAAAAAAAAAAGCAAAAGTCACACAGGCCTGTGACTATCCAGGAGGATCACAAGTTCAAGGCTTACATGGATTACAGATTAAGTATAGGCCAGCCCGAATTTGAGATCCTTTCTCAAAATGGCTAGGGCAGACACATTTTGGAGCACTTGGTAGCACTCGGGTGGTGGAGGCAAGGTGGTCAGTGTGGGCATACTAACAGTGTTATTTGGCACATCTGCTAGAACCACTGTCACTACTGCCTTAGGAAACTTGAGTGCATTCTTCATATTTATCCTCCATAAAGACAACAGCTATCCTGGTGTATTAGTCACCTTTCTGTTGCTGTGATAAAACACCATGACCAAGTAACTTATCAAAGGGTTTATTTGAGCTTACGATTGATGGTTCCAGGGAATCAGAGTCCATTGTGGTGGGAGGTATGGTGGCTGGGGCTGGAGCAGAAAGCCGAGGTTCACATCTCACAATGAGCACAGGAAGTCAAGAGAGCAACTGGAGACCACAAGGCTTGTTAAACTCACTAAGCCTGCCCCCAGTGACATACTTCCTCTAGCATGGCCACACCTTCTAAGACCTCCAAGAACAGTGCCACCAACTGGAGACAAATGTCTGAATACTTAAAGCCTATGGGGGACACTCATTCAAACCACCACACCTGGTGATGCACACCTGTAATCCCGGAATTGGGAAGTAGAAGTAGAGGTCATGAGTTTGAGGACAGCCTAGGATACATGATGAGCTCCAGGCCAGGCTGGTATACACAATGAGACTGGTAACCTGACTTAGGTCCCCAAGAGCCACATGGTGGAAGGGGAGAGCTGACTCCTTCAAGCTATCATTTGACCTCCACACATGTGCCACTGTGTGTGTGTTTACTCACATACTGTCAGATGGCACCTAAGAAATGACATATGATGTTACCTTCTGGCCTCTATACATGCACACACACACACACAGGTGCACACATATACACACATGAATACATAGATATGTTAATATCCTTACCTAGAATAGAAGGTAAGGATATTAAATTTTTTATTAATTTTTTTCTATTAATTTTATTTTCAGTGTCATAGTGTGATAGTTATTCTTGTCAGCCTGACTGGATTTTATTTTTTATTTATTTATTTTTATTTATTTATTTATTTATTTTTGGTCTTTTCGAGACAGGGTCTCCCTGTAGCCCCAGCTGTCTTGGAACTCACTCTGTAGACCAGGCTGGCCTTGAACTCACAAAGATCCGCCTGCCTCTGCCTCCCGAGTGCTAGGATTAAAGGCATGCGCCACCACACCCGGCTGGATTTTAAAAACATCTAGGAATGGCTGAGTAAATCTCACATCTGTGTGTGTGTGTGAGCATGTTTCCAGAGACAATTAGATCATGAGGGCCTTGACCTGTTCAATGGATTCATAATATCATTAAATTACTGATTATGCAGGCCTCTTTTATTTCCCCTTTGTTTGTTTTGAGCCCAGTTTGGCCAGGAACTTGTAATCCTTCCTCCTCAGCCTCTAGGAACTGGGAAAGAAGGCATGTGTTACCATGCCAGGCTCCATATTTTCTCCTGTCCTTAAGTATCAGTGTTGTTCTCTCAAAACAGCTATCCCAGAGCTACAGGGAGTTCACAGCTTGTGAGCACAGAAAAAGAAGCTCCTTTTACAGAGTCGATTCTAAATGTTGAAGAGAAATGTGACTGATCCAGTTTGGGCTACAGACATATCCCTGAACAATTACCATAGCCAGAAAGAGGATTATTAGGACTGGCTCATCTTGTATCAGACGGTCACAGAGGGTAAGACTGGTTAGATACTGACCAAAATCTTTTGCAAAGAGCAAGACTACTGTTATATACAAAGCATAAGATCAGAGAATGGACTTTATATGGTACACAACACGATGTTGAAATGTGCAATGTTTAAATGCTATTAATTATGTTCCTACCTTGAAACCCCTAATCTGCTCCATTAGTGTACTACACATCGTAATCGTAGGAGTCTCTTTGGGTTCTTCTTCGGGTTTCTCTTCTACCAGAGATCGTTTCCTTGCTGCCTTTCTTCTCTCTTGTAATTCTTTCTTTTGCTTTGTTTGGAAAAATTTCAGTGTCTTAAAGATTTCTCGGGAAAACTCATCTACATCAGCTTCCATACTTTCCCCATTAAGGTCCAAAAACCCTCCATCCATCCAACTGAATTAAAAGAAAAAAAATGGTATTAAACTCACATTTTTGGACTCTGAAGAGGGCTTGAGGAAGTTTTTGTTAGACTCCTAATCTTTGTAAAACAGACAACTGAGGGCACAGAGCTGATAGAAGAGAGACAATTGAGAATGACCATTTTCACTACAGTGTATTGCTATAATGGCATCAAATTACAAAGGGTAATTAATTCTATCCAAATGAAATAAAGGCTTGACCCCATACTTCTAATTTTTGTGTAATTTGTAACTTAATTTCATAGAAGTTAATTGACTCTGGAAAATTCAAGTGATAGATCAGAAATTGTATTAGTAACTTTAAGTGGTACAATAGCTTCATTTGAAGCTTCTCTTGTATGATATACATGGTTTCATGCAAGTAAATGATTAAGTCTTTTAACAAAGAATGCCTTATAGTTTACACATTCTTTTTATATTTTAGTTGATTTATTGATTTACACAATATGAAATTGGTTCATTTGAATTATACAATTCAATCAGTTTCAAATAGTGACAGACTTGTTCCGCCAACACCACAGTCAAGGTTTGAACATATCCTCTTTCTCTGGAGACGCATACCCATTGCTATTCACTCCCCAGTTCTCCTCCTCTGCTCCTGGTCAGCCCTAGGCAACCAGTAATTTGTTTACTGTCTCTAGATTTCTCTGCTATAGACATTTCACACAAATGGAATCATTTAGTATGTATTATTTTATGATTAGTTTTTTGTGTATAGCCTAACATTTTTAACATTGACTCCTGTTGTTCATGTATCAATGATTCCATTTTATGGTTCGATTTATTCATCAGCTGATGTACATTTGGTTGCTTCAATTTGAAGGCTGTTGCGAATAATGCTGCTATTAATATTCATGTAGAAGGTTTGAGTGAATGTATGTTTTTATATCTCTTGGGTATTGATTGATGAGGTAGAAAAATTGTTGGATCCACAGAATAATTCTGTGTTTAACAATGTAAAAAAATCACTACAGTCGGGTGTGGTGGTGCATGCCTTTAATCCCAGAACTTGGGAGGCAGAGGCAGGTGGATCTTTGTGAGTTCAAGGTCAGCCTGGTCTACAGAGCGAGCTCCAGGCCAGCTGGGACTAAAGAGAGACCCTGTCTCAAAAAGACCAAAAAAAAAAAAATCACTACAAAAACTTTCTGAAGTGTGCCATTTTGTTTTCTTACTATCATAAATAAGGGTTGTAGTTTCTCCTTATCACAGCTAGTGTTTGATACCGTCTTCAATAAGAGCTATCTTGATGAGAGAAAGTGACACGTCACTGTGGCTTTGCTTTATGTTTCCCTGATGGATTATGGTGTTCAGCATCTATTAATATCCTTATTATTAGCCTTCTGGATAACTTACTTAGAGAACTATAGATCTAAATCTTTTGTATTTTCCAAGATTGTGTTGTCTTTTAATTAGTGACTTGTAGGAATACATATGTGCTTTGCAAATATTTTCTCCCACTGTTAGTTGTCTTTCACTTCCTTTATCATGGAGTTGAAACACAATGATTTTATATTTTGATTTAGTCCAGTGTATTTGTTGTTTATGTTTTTGTGTGTACCATTCCCTAATGCAATGTTATAAATTCTTTAATTCTTTTTTTTTTTTTTTTGGTCTTTTTGAGACAGGGTCTCCCTATAGCCTCAGCTGTCCTGGAACTCACTCTGTAGACCAAAGTGGCCTTGAACTCACAGAGATCCACTTACCTCTACCTCCCGAATGCTGGGATTAAAGGCATGCGCCACCATGCCCGGCCATGTTATGAATTTTATGCTGAGGTTACTTTCTAAGAGTTTGTTTCATTCTACCATTTAGGTATATTATCCACTATTTCACACATTCTTTTATATCGTTTGTTTAATTTTTATCACATAACCAGAAATTACCGTTTTTCTGTACGTTGCCATTTCAACACCAAATTAAAAAACTTCTGGTAGGGCTCAATATTAACTTTCAATTTGTCCAGTTCAGGATACTTTGTCAATTCCCATTTGAAAAGTTCTTCTTCTTTATTAATAAACTGAACTGCTTCCTCGGATTCCTGAATACGTTTCTGCAGTTGTCTTACATCTGTCACATACTAAAAGCAAACAAATTTCCATTTCCAGAAATAGCCAAGTAATATTAAAAAAATAAGATAGCATATCACAGAGGTTATGTTCGAGTAATATAAGAACTTTAAATATTAGCCTCACCACATTATTGTGACAACGACCAAAAGGCATGGCTGTGTATACTATGTGAATAGAAAATTAAGCCATATAGTACCAGGCTTAAGAATCAAGCAAACCATAGCTGGTGTGGTGCTACACGCCTTTAGTCCTAGCACTTGGGAGGCAAAAGCAGGTGGATCTTTGTGAATTCAAGGCCAGCCTGGTCTACAGAGCGAGTTTCAGGACAGCTGGGGCTACAGGGAGACCCTGTCTTGAAGAAAAAAAAAAAAAAAGAATCAAGCAAACCACTCTAAATTGGATTGAGAAATGATATATGATGTATGAAAAAGTTTAATAACAATAAAAAATATATTCAAAAAGAAAGAATCAAGCAAACCTTCAACACAGTACAGAAATGTTTAGCCTATACTTTAAAATGAAATTTTCCTTGTATTAATCTATGGGTGGTCACAGCTATAGCTTTAAATAGATCAAACCTGTTGCATTCGATCCAGTTCTGAAAATTCTGCAAACTCCTCCATGTGGCGTGATTCTTTTTCTATTTCCAAAATCAGTTTCTCTCTCTTGGCTATTAGTTCATTTTCTTTGGCACGTTTAGCACTCTCAATGAGCTTTTTAAAAGATGATTTAATGATGTTAATTGTTGTAGTGCAAAGGGAAGAGTTGTCAAATAAGAAATATGAATGCGTTAATGGTAATTCAGAGGAAAATGAATTAAAAAATCATTGTCTTTAATAACTAATACAAAAATCAGAGACAAATTTTCCTACCTCTCCAAACTGACTTTCCCAAAGACTCAAAATTATTAACTATATACTTAGACCACTTAATAGGTTATGGGATGATAATAAAAGTAATCATTTATTGTGTATACAACACATGACATATCTATTTTATTATTTTCTCTTCAGAGATAATGGAACTAAGACATACGGAATTCAAGAAGCGTGCCCAAGTTACAAAATCACAGAAGCCAAAAGTCAGGATCAGAGTCTTGGCTTATCTTATTTTTAAAAATATTTTGTTATTTTATGTGTATGAATGTATTGCTTGCATGTAGGTAAGGGTGCTCATGTCCTTCAGTGCCTGCAGAGGTCAGAAGAAGGCTCCAAATCTCCTGGAACTGGAGTTATGGATGGTTGTTAGCCACTATGTGGGTGCTGGGAATTGAACCTTGGTCCTCTGCAAGAGCAGTCAGTGCCTGCCTGATGGTTCAGCTGGTAAAGCTTCCTGCCACCAAGTCTGATGATGAATTCACTACCCAGGGCCCACATGGTAGAAGTAGAAGATCAACTCCTGTAAGTTGTCTTTTTTTTTTTTTCACATAAATTTATTTATTTATTTGTTTTTAACAAATCTAGACCCGTGTTCCTGCTCATTCCCCCACCCCGCCAGAGCTCATGCATTCTGCCAGACATGCTTTCCATCTCTTAGTCATTCTCAATATGTTCCATGGGGAAGTTGACTGTTTTGAGCAGAAGTTCACTGTTTCAGTCAGTTCTTTGATGCAGTCTTTTCTGTTGTTGTTGTTGTTTCCAAAATGCGTTATGCCCAACTGCTTTGGACAAAAGCTCAGGGGGCCCTATACAAGAAATACTTACAATTGGGTAATTGGCACTAGCATCCACAGATGAGGGATACCATTCGTCGTTTGTTTTTCTGGGACTGTGTTACTTCACTCAGCATGATGTCCTCTAGCTCCAGCCATTTTCCTGCAAAGCTCGTGATGTCGTCTTTCTTTACTGCTGCATAGAACTCCATTGTGTAGATGTACCACATTTTCTCTATCCACTCGTCAGTTGAGGGGCATTTAGGTTGGTTCCAGCTCCTTGCTATTGTGAAGAGAGCTGCAATAAACATGGCCGTGCATGTATCTCTGTGGTGGCGTAAGTCTTGAGGGTACATGCCCAGGAGTGGTATGGCTGGGTCGGGTGGCAAGTTCATTCCAAGTCTTCCAAGGGTTCTCCACACTGCTTTCCATAGTGGCTGTACGAGTTTACATTCCCACCAGCAGTGGATGAGTGTTCCCCTTTCCCCACAACCTCTCCAGCACTTGGTATCATTTGTTTTCTTGATCCTAGCCAGTCTTATTGGAGTAAGATGATATCTTAAAGTGGTTTTCATTTGCATTTCCTTAATGATTAGTGATGTTGAACACTTCTTAAGGTGTTTCTCAGCCATCTCTAATTCCTCACTTGTGAAGTCTCTGTTCAGCTCTTTGCTCCATCTATTGAGTGGGTCATTTGTTTTCTTTCTTCTTTGTTTTTTGAGTAGTTTATATATTCTGGAAATCAATGCTTTGTCAGATGTTTCTGCAGTGAAGGTTTCCTCCCACTCTGTGGGATTTCTCTTCACTTCCTTGATTGTTTCTTTTGATGTACAGAAGCTTTTGAGTTTAATGAGGTCCCATTTGTCAATTGTCGACCTTAATTCTTGTGCAGCTGCTGTCTGATTTAGGAAGTCTTTTCCTACGCCTATGTCTTGTAGTCTGCTGCCAACTTTTTCTTCTATCACCTTCAGAGTTTGGGGTTTCACGTTGAGGTCTTTAATCCATCTGGAGTTGACTTTTGTACAGGGTGAGAGGTAGGGGTTTAATTTCATTCTTCTACAAGTGGTGATCCAGTTTTGCCAACACCACTTGCTGAAGATGCTGTCTTTTCTCCATTGTGGTTTCTTGGCCCCCTTGTCAAATATGAGATGGCTGAAATTGTATGTGCTCAGATTTGGATCTTCGGTTTTGTTCCATTGGTCAACAGGTCTGTTTTTGTGCCAGTACCAGGCTGTTTTTATGACTATAGCCCTGTAGTATAGTTTAAAATCTGGTATAGAGATCCCTCCTGTGTAGCTCTTTTCACTCAGGATTGATTTGGCTATTCGGGGTCTTTTGTTTCTCCAAATGAATTTAAGAACTTTTGTTTCCAAGCCTGTGAAGAAACTCTTGGGGATTTTGATTGGGATTGCATTAAATCTATACAAGAGTTTTGGTAAAATGGACATTTTTACAATGTTAATTTTCCCAATCCATGAGCATGGGAGGTTTTTCCATCTTCTGAGGTCTTCTTCAATTTCTTTCTTTAAGGGTTTAAAATTTTTGTTGTAGAGGTCTTTGGTGTCTTTGGTTAGGTTTGTTCCTAGGTATCTTATTGTTTTTGAGGCTATTGTGAGTGGGAAGGTCTCTTTGAATTCTTTCTCCAGTTGCTTGTTCTTGGTGTAAAGAAAGGCCATTGATTTTCTAAGGTTAATTTTGTATCCTGCCACTTTGCTGAAGCTGTTAATCGTTTCTAGGAGTTTTCTGGTGGAGTTTTTTGCATCCCTTAAGTAAACAATCATATCATCAGCAAATAGGGATAGTTTGACTTCCTCTTTTCCAATTAGTACTCCTTTAATATCCTTTTCTTGCCTTATTGCTCTAGCAAGTGTTTCAAGCACTATATTGAAGAGGAGTGGTGATAGGGGGCAGCCTTGCCGAGTTCCTACCTTTAAAGGGAATGTTTCCGTCATTTCCCCATTTAGGATGATATTGGCTGTGGGTTTCCTGTATATGGCTTTGATTACATTGAGGAATGATCCCTCCAATCCAATTCCTTCTAGGACTTTAAGCATGAAGGGATGCTGGATTTTGTCAAAGGCTTTTTCAGCATCAATTGAGATGATGGTGTGGTTTTTGTCTTTGATTCCGTTTATGTGTTTGATGATGTTTATTGATTTTCGTATGTTGAACCATCCCTGCATCTCTGGTATGAATCCAACTTGGTCATGATGGATGATCTTCTTGATGTGGGTCTGTATGCGATTTGCCAGTATTCTGTTTAGAATTTTGGCATCTGTGTTCATGAGGGAGATGGGTCTATAATTCTCCTTTTTAGTTGTATCTTTGCCTGGTTTTGGTAATAGAGTGATGTTGGCTTCATAGAAGGAATTTGGGAGAATTCCCTCTGATTGTATACTTCTAAACAGTTTCAGAAATAATGGTTGTAGGTCTTTTTGAAATGTTTTATAGAATTCTGCTGTGAAACCGTCTGGGCCTGGGCTTTTTTTAGTTGGGAGGCTTCTTACTACATCCTCTATTTCTTCATATGTTATGGGTCTGTTTAAGCTGCTGGTCTCCTCTTGGCCAAGCTTTGGTGATTCCCAAGATTTCAGATATTCATCCATTTCTTCTAGATTTTCAAACTTGGTAGAATATAGGTTCTTGTAATATTCCCATATAATTTTCTTGATCTTTTCCTTGTCCGTTGTGATATTTCCCTTTTCATCACAGATTGTATTGATTTGGAGTTGTTCCTTCTTTCTTTTTGTTAACTGGGCTAGAGGTCTGTCTATCTTGTTTATTCTTTCAAAGAACCAACTTTTGGCTTCATTGATTTTTTGTATTGTTTTCTTTGTTTCTATTTCATTGATTTCTGCTCTGATTTTTGTTATTTCTTCCTGTCTGTTGCGTTTAGGGTTCATCTGTTGTTGCCTCTCAAGTGCTTTTAGCTGTAGTGTTAGATCATTCACTTGTGCTCTTTCTGTTTTTCTAATGTAGGCACCCAGGGCTATAAATTTCCCTCTTAGGACTGCTTTTAAGGTATCCCATAAGTTTTGTTGTGTTGTATTGTCATTGTCATTCAGTTCCAGGAATGTTTTTATTTCTTTCTTTATCTCTTCCTTGACCCATTCATTATTCAAGAGTGTGTTGTTTAGTCTCCATGTGTTCTTGTAGGCAGGAGGGCTTGTCCTGGTGTTGATGTTGAGCTTCATTGCACTGTGGTCTGACAGGATGCATGAAATTATTTCAATCTTTTTGTATTTGTAGAGGTTTCTTCTGTGTCCCAGGATGTGGTCGATTTTGGAGAATGTTCCGTGGGGTGCTGAGTAGAAAGTGTATTCTCTGGTATTAGGATGGAATGTTCGGTAGAGGTCTATGAGGTCCATTTGGTGTATCATATCGTTCAGTTCAGATGTCTCTCTGTTTATTTTTTGTCCTGTTGACCTATCCAAAGGACTCAGTGGGGTATTGAAATCTCCCACTATGAGTGTGCTGGGGTTAGTCTGTGACTTGTGGTCCTGGAGAATTGTCTTTATAAAGTTTGGTGCACCAGAATTTGGGGCATATATATTCATAATTGTGAAATCTTCTTGGTGGATTGTTCCTTTGATGAAAATGTAATGGCCTTCTTTGTCTCTTCTGATTTCTTTTACTTTGAAGTCTATTTTATCCGATATTAAAATAGCAACACCTGCTTTCTTTTTGGTACCATTTGCTTGGAATATTTTTTTCCATCCCTTCACTTTAAGGTGGTGCCTGTCCTTGAAGGTAAGATGTGTTTCTTGCAGACAGCATATCGATGGATTCTGTTTCCTAATCCAGTCTCCCAGTCTATGTCTTTTGATTGGGGAATTTAGTCCATTAATATTTAAGGTTATGACTGATAGGTTTGTGTTGCTTCCTTTTGCCTTATTATCCATCTGCGGTTTTGATTTAGGTTTCTACTTCTGCAGTTATGCTTTTATTGATTTCTCCTTCTAGTTGCCTGGGGTTGGTTGCTCCTTTCTTCTGTTCTTTGGATTGCTTCAAGTATTCTCTGAAGGGTTGGTTTTCCGGACATGTATTCTTTCAAGTTGTTTATGTCATGGAAGATTTTCCTCTCTCCTTCCACTATGATTGACATTTTTGCTGGGTATAGTAACCTGGGCTGGCATCCATTGTCCCTCAACACTGGGAATGCTTTGCTCCAGGTTCTTCTTGCCTTCATCGTTTGCTGTGAGAAGTCCGTTGTTATTCTGATAGGTTTCCCCTTATAGGTCACTTGTTGTTTTTCTCTTGTCGCTTTAAGAATTTTCTCTTTGTTTTGGGTGTCCAGCATTTTAACTATGATGTGGCGTGGAGAATTTCTTTTCTGATCTTGTCTGTTTGGAGTTCTATGTGCTTCTTGTATTGGTATTGGTTTGTCCTTTTTTAGTTTGGGGAAGTTTTCATCTATTATTCTGTTGAAGATCTGATCAATACCTTTCTCTTGGGATTCTTCTCCTTCCTCTATTCCTATGATGCGGAGGTTTGATCTTTTCATAGTGTCCCACAGCTCCTGGTTGTTCCATTTTTGTGTATTTTTAAATTTTTCATAATCTTTCCTTGAGGTTTTTAGTTGTTCTGTGTTGTCCTCCAGGTCTGATATTCTTTGTTCTGCTTCCTCCATTCTGCTTCTGAGGCTTTTTTCATTCCTTTCCTCTTGAATGGATGAGTGTTTGATTTCCTTTTTCATTTCCTCTTCTGATTTCTTTAGTGTTTCTATTTCTTTTTGGAGCTTCTCGATCTCTTTTTGTAGCTCTTTTGTTTGCTGGTTGGTTTCTTTTTCTTTTTCAGCATGGGATCTTTTCAGTGTTTCTACTTCCTTCCGGAGCTTGTCATTCTCTCTCTCTCGGTCCTCATTCTCTTTTCTTAGTTCTTTAATTTGTTCTTTATGATCTTGTAGTTCTTTAAGTATGTTCCCAATTGTGTTTCTGATGTCTGTGTCCTGGGGCATCCCCGGAGGGATCCCACTGCAGGAGTCTTCCATAGGGTTGGTAAAGCTTGGCGTGGGATTATCCTGCCCCTTTCCAGTGTAGTCTCTTCTTCGTGATCCTGGCATATGGGCTTCTCCTTGCCTGTATTCCAATTCCAATGTGAGTCCTAAATGCCTCTTCACTGTGTTGAAGGCTTGCTTTGCTTGCCTCCTTCAGATGCTTCTTCGTAATCTCAGTTGGCGGGAGGGGGGGGGTTCAGCTCGCGCCCCGGCACCTGCTGCTGGGCTCAGGAGATCTCAAATGTAAGTTGTCTTTTAACCTCCATGATTAAGCCATAAGAATACACCACACACACACACACACACACACACACACACACACACAAAGTAAATAAATGTAATTTTAAAATGTCAGAACACAAACTATGCTCTTAAAAATACATTTACCTCATCATTTTCATCAAAGACAGGGTTAATTTTTGAAGGCCACATGAGAACTGTTGTATTTAAAGTTAAGTCTTCTTGAGGAAATAGAAAAACATCTAAAAAGTAACTCATTTGGCGTTTAGATTCCTACAAAAGAAACTCGAGATTTAATACAGCATATGAGAAACCTAGTCATTATGAAAAATAGAAGTCAATCATCTCTAATATTCTCTGATTTCAATGTGACTCAAAGGATTAACTAATATTTTATGCACACCCAAATCACATGAGTATTTCACTGTAGTATATTTATTTTGTTCAATCCATGCAATTGTGCTTTAATATAAGTTTAAATATCTTTAAAAGTTTTCAACTGGGTGATGGCTCAGTGTGTAACAGACATGCTTGCTGCAAAGACCTGAGCTTGGATCCCAGCACCACAAATGTATTAAAATGCCATAGCAAAACACATAACTTGCCAGCATACTAACTTTAAAAATAATTTAAAACCCAAAATTAAGAGAAAAAATACTTAAGAATAACAGGGTAATAAGAAAGGAACTACCATGTACCTCAACTTATTATTGTCAACTGGAAAAGAATTTTGCCTCAATTAGTAATATCAAAGTAAAGCAAGCCCGTGACACCTGGGAGAAATGCTTTAATATATTCACCAGGATCCATGCGCAGAAAATGTTTTCAGCAGCATTTTCATTAATAACAAAGAAAAAGAATCAAATACCCAAAACAACAAATTAAAAAAAAATTTTTTTTTTTGTGTGTGTGTGTGTGTGCATGTATGCACACATCCATGTGGAGGCCTGAGGTCAACCTCAGGTATCAGTTCTTGGGATCTACCTACTTTTTTTTTGAGGCAGGTTGTGTCACTGGCCTGTGAACTCACTGATTAGGATAGGCTGGCTGGGTCTGGAGAGATGGCTCAGTGGTTAAGAGCACTGGCTGTTCTTCCACAGACCTTGACCCAGAACCCATATGCTGCCTAACAACCAGCCATATATCTCCAGTTCCATCAGATCTCACCCCCTCCTCTGGCCTTCACGGGAATTGAATGACACAGGTGCGCATTTACATTCATGTAGGCAAAACACTCATATACAAAAAAATAAATATTTTTTTTAAATGTTGAAAAAGGAAAATCTGGCTGGCCATCAAGCCCCAGGATTTTCCTGTTTTAACCTCCCCCATTGGGATTACGAGCATGCTCCACCACACCCAGCCTTTTATGTGGGTACTAGGGATCAAACTTGGGTCCTCATGCTTGTACAGCAAGCACTTTAATGACTGGCTTATCTCCCCAGCCCCAGAACAGTAACATTTTAAAAATAAATTATCGAATGCTGATACAGTATCAGAAATGAAATACTAAATTGCAATGAAAATAAACTGAAGTTAAGGAATTATCACATTAGCATAACATTGTAATATGCAAAAGAATCTAAGTAGATTCCCCTTATGAAAACATCAAAATCAGATTTAAACAACTGTTTTGACTAGAAATGCACTCTTAGTCTGTGAAACTATAAAGAAGAGTAAGGAAGTGGTCACTGTCAAAGTCACATCCCAAAAGAGGGAAGGACTGCCGGACCCTGAGGTGCTGGTTTTGTTTCATCTCCTGGGCAGTAATTACTAGCTACTTGTTTTACAATTATGTTTTGTGTGATGTTCAGTGTGTTTGCCATGTTTTATGGTTTTTAAAGTCTTTCAAAGAGCATGAAAATAAAATATAGTTGAATTGGTATACAATCTTGTGCTGGGAAAGCCATAAAGCCCACTACTAGATGTAAGAACTCTAAAACAAAAGTTTTAAAACTTCTTATTGTTTAAGAATATACACAAAACTGGTGAAACTGAAGGAAATCAAAGATACATAGATGTTGATGAAAATCAAGTCGAAGCGTCTAGGGGAGAAGGAGAGAATTGTCTTAAGAAAGTCATGTGCAAGGCTTTCTGGGTTATCCTATTCCTTGTTGTCGTTGTTCCTGGTGGTGGCAACAGTGTTAACTCACTTCACAATTTGTAAGGTTTTTGTTTGGTTTTTACCTCAATCCTTGCAGCCAACTCTTTTATTCCTACAGTCCGGGCTTTATCCATGAAAGCTATCAGCTCCATCATTTCTTCTGTTGTCTCGGGAGTTCTTAGTGCATGGTCTTTAATTGCTTCAAATTCACTGCAAATACTGACATAACACTTTGATTTATTATACTTAGAAAAAAATTAATTTACAGAATATTTAACAAATGTGTGCTATGATTATTATAAAATAGGAACTCTGGATCCTAAAGATAGATAACTGGCTAATTCATTGAGTTATCATGTAATATTTAAGCTTAACCTGCCTGATGTGTTATAAATCATATCAATAAAAATCAAGGCAATATTCTTATTTGAAATAATAGAACTTTTTTTTCTAGTGATCTCTTCAACTCTCTTCAAGAATGAGATGAGCAGTGTGGCTTCGATCACACCTTGAATCAGACAGTCCATGATCTAAATCCACCTCAGCTGCTACTAGCTTTATGGACTTAAGGCACACTTTAAGGTTCAGTTTCTGTATTTGTAAAATAGAATCATTAACATTCCTCTTGATGAGGAATGTTGTATGTGAAGTGTCTATCAATAGTTCATGTTCACTAGCAACTGTAATTGTTGATAGCTTTAGTATTATTATTATTATTATTATTATTGACTCCTGTGAAACATGGCAATACATCAACTAAAAAGATCAAGTCCTTATATGTATATTTTAACTATATGATTATCTACGAATTTTCTGTGTTTGGAAATACGAGTCTAGCTATCCTATGCCCATTATTCAACTAAAACTACATTTTGCAGACTTGCTTTCCTGTGCCTTACAATATTTGTATTGTCATGCCATCACCGGAAATATCAGGAAAAATTGTTCAGCTAAGCTGGAAAAGATGTATATATTTTAATCTTTTGTTTTTAAACAGGAATAATTCCAGTGAATTGTTTCTTTGGCCCTATTGTTCTAAGTATGGTCATTAGTTTTACTTACGCTTCATTTTCTCTTCTATATTTTAAAGCTATGTCACTTATTAGTGAGTTTGCGTAGGTTCTTGCTTTATTTGTCAAGCCTATCTTCAAGTCTTCACAATCCAAATGCACCATAGGGTAATGAATCCACTGAGGCTGAAGCATTATTTCTGAGGCAAGGCTGAAAAATTTTTCTATAAACTTCAGAGAAGAGTGTTTAAAACAAGTTAGAATTTTGTGATTTATTAGTTATGGTATAATACTATATATTTTTTTGCAGTTTTTAGCCTCCACCTTTAACAGCTGTGCTATCCCCACAGCACAGTATAATACTATATTGCAGTAAAATTCTTAGTCATAATATAAACACCAACTCATCTTTCTTGCCAAGTGGCTATTTTTTCCCCTTTGTTACATAAAACTTTTTTGCTCTTGGTGCTATAGAATAAACCCAGGGCCTGAAGATATAAGCACATGCTCTACCTGAGCTACATCTTCAGCTCCCAAAGCCTGCTGTTCTTGGAATTTATCCATCTACTAGGAAATGGTGTGCTGCCCTTTATAGTGTCAAGATCTGGACATTTCACAAGGTCTCCTCAGTAATTCCCCTCAATAAAAGTATCCCCAAACACCTGTTCTGTTCAGGAACAAACCTTCTCATGAGACAATATACACAGGCACAGATGTTTGTTTTTTCCATTATGATACCTCACTGAAGGTCCTAATTCAATATTTAAGAAATAAACTTTTGTTTGAGGCCAAAGTTATCCAGAAGAGCATAATATTGTGTCTTACCATTACCCATTAATGAGCCAAGATATTGGAATTTATAGCAACTTCTTATACTCTAATTCCAGGATAATTTTTAAAATTAAATGAAGTATTAATAAAGAATAAAATTTTTAGCTGGGCATGGTGATACACGCCTTTAATCCTAGCACTTGGGAGGCAGAGGCAGGCAGATCTTTGTGAGTTCAAGGCCAGCCTGGTCTACAGAGTGAGTTCCAGAACAGGTGGGATACAGGGAGACCCTGTCTCAAAAAGACCAAAAATAAAAATAAAAATAAAGAATAAAATTTTTAAAAAGGAGGGCTGGAGAGATGTCTCCGTGGTTGAGAGCACCAACTGCTCTTGCGGAGGACCTGGGTTCGATTCCTAGCACCCACATGGTGGCTAAGAACCGTCTTTAACTCCAGTTCCAGGGGAATCCGACACCCTCTTCTGACCTCTCCGTCATTGCATGACATGGTGCACCAACCTACATGCAGACAGTACACTCATACACATTAATAATAATAATAATAATAATAATAATAATAGACAAGAAAAAATTTTGACATGTTGCATTTTGTACAAGTGAAACACACCTATAGGTTTTAGATAAGTTTTGACTTAATTTCACAGCTTCCTTCAATGTTTATATCTCCCTTCTTCCTCCTACTCTACCTACTACTGAATGTCCTATTCCTTTTATTCCTTCAGAAGATTTTCCTTCAGTTTTCCCTCAAAGTTATCTTACTCTTCCAGGGTCTCCAGTATGTAGTGAATTGGGCTTAACTTTTTCATTCTTCAGGGGATCAGAAGGCATTAACTAACTCAATTATTATCTTGAGCACCTGCCTTGTTGTTGGTTGGACATACAGCACATAGAAAGTAGATAGTGCTGATGTCAATAGAGAACAGTGAACACAGATGAATTCAACAGTAAAGAAAGGAAAAACCACAAACAAGCCATCATAAGAGCATCTTTCATGTAAACTTGTCATGAGCAAAACTAAACTAAATAATTTATATCTAAATTGGTAGTAAAACTGTAAAAGAGGGGGCTGGAGAGATGGTTCAGTGGTTAAGAGTGCTGACTGCTCTTGTAGAGTCCTGGGTTCAATTCCCAGCACCGACATGGTGGCTAAAAACTTCCTTTAAGCCAGGCATGGTGGCACATGCCTTTAATCCTAGCACTTGGGAGGCAGAGGCAGGCAGATCTCTGTGAGTTCAAGCCCAGCCTGATCTACAGAGTGAGTTCCAGGCCAGCTGGGGCTCTAAGAAGACCCTGTCTTGAGCTGGGTGTGGTGGCACGTGCCTTTAATCCTAGCACTTGGGAGGCAGAGGCAGGCAGATCTCTGTGAGTTCAAGGACAGGTGGGGCTACAGGGAGACCCTGTCTCAAAAAGACAAAAAAAAAAAAAAAGACCCTGTCTCAAAAAAGACAAAAAAACTGGGGCTGGAGAGATAGCCTAGCAGTTAAGAGCACTGACTGCTCTTGCAGAAGACCTGGGTTTGATCCCCAACACCCACATGGCAGCTGAGAACCATCTGAAACTCTAATTCCAGGAGAACTCCAGTTCCAGGGGAATCTGACGCCCTCTTCTGACCTGCACAACATTGCACGACACAGGTGCACAAACCTACATACAGACAGTACATTCATACATATAAACAAATAAATTTTTAAAAAACTGTAAAAGAAAGACACAATTAGAGAGAGCTGTAGCCAGCAATGTTGCTTGAAAGTAGGGGCTGGAGAGATGGCCTAGCGGTTAAGAGCATTGACTGCTCTTGCAGAGGACCCGGGTTCGATCCCCAGCACCCACATGGCGGTTGAGAACCATCTGTAACTCCAATTCCAGGAGAACTCCAGTTCCAGGGGAATCCGACACCCTCTTCTGACCTCTGCGGCATTGCACGACATGGGTGCACAGACCTGCATGCAGACAGTACATTCATATACATACAAAAATAGATAAAATTTTAAAAAATTAAATTAAGTTTAAAAAAAAGAAAAGAAAATAGTACACTGCAGTTCATAGAATGCCCCAACCCTTGGCCCTTGACCCGAGTCTCAGGTAGAAATGCTCTGCACATCAGAGTTATGCCAGGTTCATATCTCTAAGCAGAAACCAGAAAAGCCAGAAAAGCACGGCATGAAATATTTCAAGCCCTGAGTGTAAATAACTGCCAACTAAGATTACTATATTCAGCAAAGTTGTCCCTTAAAAAATAAATGGAGAAATAAAAACTTTACAAGATAATTATAAAAGCAATTCATAGTCACTGAGCCACATTACAAAAGATATATTTTTTATTTTATTTATGTATTTATTTATTTTTTTATGTGTATGAATACACTGTCTGCATGTAGGTTTGTGCACCTGTGTTGTGCAATGCTGCGGAGGTCAGAAGAGGGTGTCAGATTCCCCTGAAACTGGAGTCAAAGATGGTTCCCAGCTGCCATGTGGGTGCTGGGGATCAAACCTGGGTCCTCTGCAAGAGCAGTAGGGGGTCTTAACCGCTAGGCCACCTCTCCAACCCCAAAAGATACATTTTTTTATTTTATGTATATGAGTGCTTTGGCAGCATGAATGTAAGTGCACCCATGTGATGCAATGGCCATGGAGGACAGAAAAGAGCATCACATCTGGAACTGAGTTTCAGACAGCTGTTAGCTGCCGTGTCAGTGCTGGGAACCAAACCCAGGTCCTCTGCAAGATCAGCCAGTTCTCTTTAACTGCTGAGACATCTCTCCAACCCCTGCAAAAGATACTTAAAGGAATCCTCCACACAGAATAAGAAAGCATGGGAAAAATAGATTTCATGAGATTTTTAAAAGAATTAAACATTTTCGATAGCAAACTAGTAAACCTTTAGGAAGAATAAAAGAGTGTTTGTATCAATGAAGAAACCGTAACAACAACAACAACAACAACAAAAAACCAGAAATGAGCACATATTTCCCAATAACCTTAAAACATCTTGACTCCCCAGTTAAAATATATAGACTAGCTGTGTATTAAAGTTTGTAATCGGCTGGGCTTGGTGGCGCACGCCTTTAATCCTAGCACTTGGGAGGCAGAGGCAGGCAGATCTTTGTGAGTTCAAGGCCAGCCTGGTCTACAGACTGAGTTCCAGGACAGCGGGGGCTACAGGGAGACCCTGTCTCGAAAAGATAAAAAAAATAATAATAATAAAAAATAAAGATTGTAATCCAGTGGGTTTGGTGGCACACGCCTTTAATTCCAGCACTTGGGAGGCAGGGGCAGGAGGAGCTCTGTGACTTCAAGGCCAGCCTGGTTTACAGAGTGAGTTCTAGGCCAGCTGGGGCTACAGGGGAGTTCCAGGCCAGCTGAGGCTACAGGGAGACCCTATCTCAAAAACACCAATAATAATAATTATAATAGGGCTGGAGAGACAGCCTAGCGGTTAAGAGCACCGACTGCTCTTGCAGAGGATCCAGGTTTGATCCCCAGCACCCACATGGTGGCTAAGAACCGTCTGTAACTCCTATTCCAGGAGAACTCCAGTTCCAGGGGAATCCGAGACCCTCTTCTGACCTCCGCGGCATTGCATGACATGGGTGCACAAACCTACATGCAGACAGTACATTCATACACATGCAAAAATAAATTTAAAAAATTAAAAAAAAATAATAGTTATAATAATAATAATACCATCCCCCAAAATAGAATCCAAAACAAGTTGAAGTAGCTGTATGCATATCTTGCAAAGTGGACTTCAAATCCAAATTAGTCAGAAAATAAAGTCACCACACTCTAATATATAGAACCATCTATCAAGAAGATACAATGATTGAAAATATATGCACTAAATGTTGATGTGCTCAATTTCATAAACACCTTTGGACAGAAAAGGACACATAGGCCCAGATATAAGAATAGCAGGATATTTAAATAACTCACAATGATTAAGTTTATCCAGACAACAAAAATTAACAAAGAAATCTCAGAGTTAAACTGTATCATGGATTGAAATAGCTTAAATAACATTTATCTACAGAACATTCCACCCAGCACTGTACAATACACATTCTTCTCAGTAACCCATGGGACTTTTTCCAAAATACTTCACATTCCAGGCCCATAAAGCAAATCTTAACAAATACAAAAAAGGACTGAAATAATTTATTGTATGCTAACAAATTAAAATGGAATATTAGTAGAAATCAAAGGCAAGAGAAGTTACAGAAACCATACAAACACACAGAGGTGGAGACTAAACAACTCATGTGGGGAAATTTTTTTTAATTCTTAGAATGAAGATTGAAATATGTCAGAACCTTTGGGAAACAGAAAAGACAGTTCTAAGGTGGAGCTTGTAACTATGAGTGCCTAAAGTGTAAAATCAGAGATATCAAATAAATAGCACAACCTAGAACAAACCAAGGGACTGGGGAGATGGTACAGTTGGTAAAGGGCTTGGGCACAGCATGAGGACCTGAGTTCAGTTCCCCAGCACCCACATTCAAAATAGCCCAGCAGGGCAGCATGCCTATAACCTCAGTTTGGGGGATTGTGGAGACAAGCTTATCTTTGAGGGTCACAGACAGTCTAGCTAAATCAGTGGCTCCTGGTTAAGTGAGAGACCTTGTCTCAAATAATAAGGGGAAGAGCAACTCATGTATTAGGAGGAAGCAACTGAGGAAGACACCTGATGTCAAATTCTGGCATCCACATGCATATACATGCTTTGCACACACATGTACACACATGGGCACATGCATACATACACTATGCACACACACACACACACACATACACCACATACTCAAGAAAAAAAAAACACCAGTAAAAGAAATAATAAAGGTTAGAACTAAACTTAGTTTAACAGGGAGTAAGCAATATAAAGGATCAATGGAACAAATCACTGTTTCTCAACTGGCCTATTCAGGTGCATGCATGGGAATAAAGGTGCACACCTTTAATCTCAGCACTCAGGAGGCAGAGGCAGGTGGATCTCTGTGAGTTCAAGGCCAGCCTGATCTACATAGTGAGTTCCAGAACAGCTGGGGTTAACAGAGAGACTCTGTCTCAAAAAAGACAAAAAAAAAAATCCATTCTCATATAAAGAATAATGATCTATAGGTTGGGGAATATAGGCAAATGGGAGACAGCTTTCTTAGCATATGTAAGGCCCTTGACTCAATCCCAGTACTGGGGAAAAAATCATATTCTACCAGAAAGAAAGCCAATCTTAATTTGGTGTTAAAAATACTGGCACTAGCTGGGCGTGGTGGCGCACACCTTTAATCCTAGCACTTGGGAGGCAGAGGCAGGTGAATCTTTGTGAGTTCAAGGCCAGCCTGGTCTACAGAGTGATTTCCAGGACAGCTGGGGCTACAGGGAGACCCTGTCTCAAAAAGACCAAAAAAAAAAAAAAATACTGGCACTGGAGTGCTGTATAAAATCAGCCAATTATGTTAAACTAGCCAAAAAATAAATAAATAAAAATACTGGCACTGGGTCAGGGAGATGACTCAGTGGCTGAAGCTCATTCCACCAAGCCTGACAATCCGTGTTGTCCCTAGACCCATGTGGTGGAAGAAGAGAAATGACTCCCATAAGCTGTCCTCTGAACTCCACATGTGCTCTGAGTCTCCATCAGACTCTTTCATTGGGGGGAGGGGGTGTTGAGACAGGGTCTCACTACGTTGTCTGGAACTCTTTATGTACCTCAGGCTGGCCTTGACCTCTGGGGTCCTGATGTCTCGGTCTTACTGTTCTCACACTGATTTTACTTTTTGTTTAAAGAATAGTTGCTTAGGGGCTGGAGAGATGGCTCAGTGGTTGAGAGTACTTGCTATTCTTGAAGAGGATGGTCCCAGCACCCACCATCAGTATCAATTCCAGGGCATTCAAAACCTATTCTTGCCTCCCTAGGCCTTGAACTCACCTGGTGCGCTTACCTACAACCAGATAAAACACTCATACACCTAAAATAAAATTTAGTTTTTTAAAAAAGAGCACATACAAACCAGGCCTGTTGGCGCATGCCTTTAATCCCAGCACTCAGGAGGCAGAAGCAAGCAGATCTCTGTAAGTTCAAGGCCACCCTGGTCTACAAAAAGAGTTCCAAGACAGCTGTAACTACAGGAAGACCCTGTTTCAAAAAGACAAAAATAAATTCATATACAATTAAATAATACATACAAAATAAATACATATATAAAATAAATATACCCATGTTGGCCTGGAACTCAGTATGTAGACCAGGCTGGCCTCGATCTCACAGAGATCCACCTGCCTCTGCCTCCCGAGTGCTGGGACTAAAGGTGTGCACACCCAGCCTAAGGAAACTTTTTAACGTAGTGAAAATGGTACACCTGTTTCAAATCAGAGCTCAATGAGCATGGTACTGTGTATCTGTAATCCTAGCACTTAATCATGAGTTTAAGGCCAGCTAACCTGGGCTAGGTAGTGAGTTCCAGGTTAGCCTGGAACAGAGTAAAACCCTGTCTCAATAGATAGACACACATACATATATTCTCTCTCTTTCTATATATGTGTATATATCATATATATGTCATTTAGAAATTTTTATTAAACTAATGGGTGAGTGAATTAATAACTACAGTAATTAAGAGGAACCCTAATGAATTTACTAAAATTATTTGAATAAGAAATTCTATTTATATTATTTGAAGCACTTATGCCTAGGACAAAAGATATTAATTAAATTTTAATGTATTTTTAGTTTATGCATATGAGTGTTTTGCCTGCATGTATATAAAGGTATCCATGTACAAAATGCCTGTGGAGGCTAGAAGAGTGTGGCATCAGATAGCCTGGAACTGGAGTTATGGACTGTTGTTAGCCACTATATGGGTGCTGGGAAATGAAGAAAGCTGGGTTCTCTTCAAGAGCCATGATCTTAACTGCTGAGCCATTTCTTCAGCCTCAAGATCCTAATTTTTAAAAAATTGAAAGAATATTGAGAAAAACAGAGTTCCAACTTACTTCTGTGTATTCATCAAAAGTATGATCTTCTGCCTGGAAATTCTTTATCATCTGCACAGCAGTTCCATCAAGGAGCCAGTTATAATTTTGAACTGAAAATTAATACTCTAATTAAAATTGGAATAACATTTTAATATAGTAAGATACTTTTTATTATCATAGAATAGAATAGCCTACTCAAATATTATTATTCCTAGAATATGAACACACATTGACTGCTACATTTAAAAGAATCCCAAAACAACAACTACTTTGTATGCTAACCTAAAAAATAATTACGAATGTTAAAGAAAAGATTTAACAGGCAAACCAGATAAATACATTTAAGCCAAAACGTCACATTTATTTAGTACATTGCAAAGAGAGCTGCAAGCAGGGCATTAATAGAAAAATCGGCTGCCTGAACACAGTTTCAAATGAAAGTAGTAGATTATTTGAGGCCTTGATACTAACTTAGAGGACTAGATTATGTCAGATTACAGTTTTAGTTAAAGTGTCAAAGAGCAACTATCCATCCTGACACTGATATACTTCTGGGGACTAAAACCCAGTAAAATTAAGCTGAAGTGTTTCAAAACTGTTCTCAGAAACTAATATGAGTTTGCTGTTGAATTGGCTTCCTCCTGACTCCAACATTTCTTTTTTTCTCCACCCTTTAATACTCTACTGCCAGCCGGGCATGGTGGTGCACGCCTTTAATCCTAGCACTCGGGAGGCAGAGGCAGGCGGATCTTTGTGAGTTCAAGGCCAGCCTGGTCTACAGAGTGAGTTCCAGGCCAGCTGGGGCTACAGGGAGACCCTGTCTCGAAAAGACAAAAGCCCGAGCTTTGGTTGTAATTGTTTCAAACGTCCTTTAATCCTAAGCAAGCTTTATATCAGAGTTGGGCATTTGCAGAGATATTGTTAAATAGATTGCAATGCCAGCTGGTCTATAGCAAGAGTGGATGGTATTAATCCGGAACAGGGGGGGGCTGGGTCAACAGGGAGACCCTGACATGAGCTACAGAAAGACAAAAAAAAAAAAAAAAAAATAAATCTCCATTGTGAGTCAATTGGCAAAACAACAGATGATATATTTATGTACATAGATAGTTTTTAATATTTTTATTTGTTAGAAAATGTCCCAAATATGGGATCTCGGGGAAAACTAAATTGAGAGTTTCTCGACGTCACACACAGTCCCAACAAAATCACAGACAGGAGTTTTTTCGTCGTTGATGGTGGATAGACGTCGGCCACACGAACTGTAAATCGGGGAATCTGGAGCACAGGGAATTCCTGAATAGGGTATGCAGTGGGCTAAAGAAGACCTAAGGTGGCAGTACAGACAGCAACATGGAAGGAGGTGGGGAGCAAAAGCATGTTATGCAGAAGACCATATGGTAAATATAAAATTTATCATATCTTTTTATCATTTTGCTTTTAGCTAGAGTTTGGTTGCATTTTTGGTTTTCTGGGGCTGTTATGGAGGAACAAGAATAGCCAGAAATGAGCATGGGTAACATAACCCAAGAAACTGAGTTTTGTTGTTTGGTCTGCGGGGTGAATGTTAATGGCATAAGAGTAGGTATTGTTTTTGTTTTTTTTGTTTTTTTTTTTTTTAATGTCATTGAAATTCGTAGAACAGAAAGGAGAAGGTGTCTCCCTTAAGGCCCCAGCTTGGCGCGTGTAACTCACTCTGTAAACCAGGCTGCCTTGACGCACAAAGATCCGCCCACTCTGCCTCCCGAGTGCTTTAAAAGTGTTTGCCACCACAACAGCCCAGGCTAATCTTTTTTTTTAAATTTTAAAAAAAAAAAGGAAATGTTGGGAGATCAAAGGAAGCCAATTCACAAAACGAGCAAACTCAGATTATGTTCTTATAGAACATTGGTGTAAAAAGCGAGACGGGTTAAAACCAGAGACACTTCAAAAAAACACTTCAGGAAAAGACTGATGGAATGAAAACAGATTGAAAATTGAAACAAAGTAGAGGACGAAGGTTCAAAATCACTGTAAATTTTAAACTTACATTTGGGAGAAGGTAAAGAAAAGAACATTTATTACTGGGTTTTAGGTGCCCCAGAAGTATAGTCAGTGTCAGGATGGGATAGGTTTGCTCTTTGACACTTTAAGACTAAAACTGGTAGCTGACATAATCTAGTCCTCTAAGTAGTATCAAGGGAGCACGGTCAAATAATCTACTACTGGGGGAGGTAAAAATTACATTTGAAAGGGGGGACAGTGGGGGGGGGTGNATTTGATTATATTTTCATAGTGGAAGCGGGTTTTTATTATCGCGTATAGTTATTTAATTATAGTTAAACTATACCTACCAGTTCTTCATTAGGAGCACTTAGAGGCTAAGTCGTAATTTTAGGTGTTATAAGGATTATAGGGAATATTAATACATTATGTGTATTTTAGTACAGAGTGTTCTTGTGAAGCCTGACGTTAAATGGCTTGAAGATGAAGGGGGCCCTTTACCTGAGTCTCCTCTGTAAGTAAACTATTTTGAAAACATATCATTTAGCTTTGGATACAACTTAAAAATGAACTAACTGATCTTGCATTCACATGTGTAAGGCTCAAAAATTTTGAACATATTTAAAATCTTCAAGTATTCTATTTCTTACATGATTATTTGTTCCTACTTATATGACAAAGTAACATGTAAAATGAATACTTTCAACCTTAAGCTGAGTACGTGGCTACACTTGTTATAATCAAGCATCAGGAGAGTGGAGAGAAGGATCAGAGTCAAGAGCCGTTCAGCTAACATAGTGAGTTTGAGGCCAAAATCAGCTACATGAGACCCTGTAAAAAAAAAAAAAAAAAAAAAAAAACCAAACAACAACAAATAAAATCCAAAGAGTTTAACTGAGTACTTTGAGTAAACTTCATTAGCAAGCGATTTTCTACTTTTTTTTTCTTTACTAGAATAATGCTGTGTTCCTACCTCTCTATTTTCTGTAGTTGAGCCAGAGGTTAAAGTTAAGAGGAATATAGGCCAGGCCTAGGGCTGTTTTCCCACATGATCTCTTCTGACAGTAATGTTCCTCTTGAGATTGTTATTATGTGTTACTATTAGTGTATGTATATCAAGATTATGATGCTAATTACAATCCTTCTCGAGTGGTCCCAGTTTTTCACTTTAAGGCTAATTTCCCAAAGTATAGGGTGTATTGTTTTAATCATGTTTGATATGGTGTTTTTCTTTTCCAGAGGACTAGATTATTCCAAACCTTGGCACTCTAGCTATGTACAGGCACGGAATCAAATATTATCTAATTTGCACATTGTTCATCCGACTATGAAAATAATACTGGAGCTTGGTTATATAACATTTGCTGATATAATTTTGCTGGACCTAACAGGAATTAGGTAAAATTCTGTAAGATTTAAAAATGAAAGTTGAATAACTCCTTGTTTGACATATTTTTGACTGTATCATTTAAACTGATTTATAAATCTTTAAAACATGCCTTTAGATTTTTGAATTTTTATAAATTATTTTATTTTTTTAGACTGATGTTATATGGGTATAATTGCATGCTGTAGTAATGACCTGCTGTGCAATGCGCATGAAAGTTAGAAGAGGTGGTTAGATGTCCCTGAAATTGAGTTTATTGTAGTTGTTAGCTGCCAATGTACGGTACTGGGCTGTGACCGGTCTCTGCAAGACGTTAAGTGTCTTAATGCTAATTCATTTCCACCCCGATTTGAATTAAAAAATATCTTTACCCAGTTTTATTTTTGGTAGGATGTCGTTTGCTCTGATGGTAAAAGTGCCCCATTTCACTGCGAATTGTTCCTATGGGGTCAGAGGAGTGTTAGATCCTGTAATAGATCTGCTGACGTTTTTACTTGGATGCTGTGAATTGAACCCAGGTCTTGCAAGAGCACCCAGTGCTGCTTAACTGAGACTCTCTCCAGCCCCTAGAATTTAGAATTTTAAAAGTTATCTTGTTTCAACAATTGTACATCAAGAGCAATTTATCTTTTGTTTGAATCATTCTCTTTTCTTTAGAGCTGGCATTGATTGTGAGCGTACTGAAAACGATTGTCAGTTCAGGTCTAAAAGCAGAGAGGAAGATAATGAACACATGGTTCTCAAAGCGTTTAATCCGTTTTACAGGAAAAGGCACTGGAGGATTAAGCCTGAAAGGGGTGTCCTTCTATGGCTTGTTTTCCTATTATGCGATAGGTATATATTTGTTATGTAAAAGAAATGGTAACATATTAAATTCCTATTTGAGACAAATTTCATGTTAACATGGTGCTCTAAATTATTTAATAAGAGGGCTGTTTGGGCATGGTGGCAGATGCCTCTGTGAATCAGCATTGAGGAGACGAGGTTGGCCGATTTGTGGTTCATGCCAGCGTGTCACTAGTGAGTTCCAGGCCAGCTAAGGGCTACAGGAGACCTTTCTCAAAAGACAAATACTAAAAAACTAAATTCATATAAAACAAATAATAAATAAAGAGGCTGGAGAGAAGACTCAACAGTTAAGAGCACACACTGCACTTGTAGAGGACCTGAGTTCAATTCTGGAACCATGTAAAGAGGGCAGATGGCAGTGGTATGTATTGGAATTCACCATATCTTAAAGCAATGAAGCCAGGATAGGAGAATTGACAGGATTTCTATTCAGGCCAAGTGCCTTAGTAGGCATGTGCCGCTGGCAAGAAAAAGATGACTTGTCCTCACCAGGTTGGAAAGCAAACTGACTTCCAAAGCTCGCTCCAGGAGCATCATGGCCAAATATTACACATATGGCATGCATGGCTAACTGTACATGTTCAATTATTATAAAAGATTAAAATAGGGAAAATTTTTTATTTTTATTTATAAATTCACAGAAATCATTCTGAACAATCTAAGGTGAGAAGGCATAAGGTCATGCAGGAACACACACTAATCATGCAGCCACACATAAGTCATGCAGACACACAATAAAGTTGCAGACAAACAACATAAAGTCATGCAGGATCAACAACATAAAGCATTCAGGCACTACACTAAGTCATGCAGGCACACATACATAAAGTCATGCAGGCAAAACACATAATTTTTTAAAGAAGTAGAGAAGGGAGAAGGCGAGGCTGGCATATGCTCAATTGATTGTTGTCTGCATTCATGAAGATTTCATCCTAGTCATATTTACAACATACATGACAAGAATAAAGAAGCAAGGTGAAAGTTTAGAAGGAGTATTGTCAAGTGTTTATGTTGATATATTTTGGTTTATGTTTAGTGAAGTGTTAATTTTCTGTTATTATGCAGTATTGTATTTGTAATTTTTTTTTTGAGCAGGGTTCCCTTAATAGGCCCACCTGGCCTGTTGATACTCTGTAGTCAGGGTGGCCTTTAGAATCACGAGATTGCTGCTCTGCCTTCCCAAGTGCTTAGGACAAAGGCGGTGATAACCCGATTCCGGTAAACATTTTTTTATAAATATTATTTTCTATTACTTTAAAAAATTTTTTAACAAGTATATATAATTTGATGAGTATAAGCATCCTTCATGTGAAAACCAATTTGCAAGCAGTTGTGCCCAAACCACACAGCCCAAGGTTCCCAACATCCATCTGGTGGGGGTTGTAGTGCTCGTTATATAGTGCCAGTTTATATGCTGGAGTCGTTCAATTCACGTCACATGCCCTTAATTCTACCCGCCCCTCTTGAGCGATTTTTCCTCAGGCTTAGAAAAGGGACCGGGGTGGACAAGAAGATAGCACAGTTACGTTTTTGGAGCTTGTGCGTTTTGATCTATTGCAATTCCTGGTGTGTTCTTTTCAGGGGAAGGTTTGTCAGGAATAACCTTTAAATCCTCCTAATGAAAAGCAGCAGGCCAAGTTAGAGTATTAGGTATTATTTTATTAAATATTTATTTTTTAGTTCTTTTCGAGGACAGGGGTCTCTGAGTCGCCCCAGTGTCTAGAAATCATCTTGTAGACGTCTGGCCTTGAATTCACAAGATCTGCCTGCACCTCTGCTCAAGTGCTAGGATTACAGGCGTTGGACCAGCATGCCTGGAGAGATTAGGGTATTTAACGGCATGACTACAATTGTTATTGTAGGTTACCTTGGTATAGACACAGATATTGGATGGACTGTCTATCTATAATTCATTTATTTCATGATAGATATGCAGCGTCTTACTGTGGCTTGATGGTTTATTAAATGTATTATTAGCTTGGCTTCTTACTTCTTTCTCAGTAAAGTTTAGTTTAATGTTGTTGATCATCTTCAATATTTTATTATTTTTTTATTTGTGTATTTTTTTTTTTTTTTTTATTTTTTTGTGTATGTAAGTGCACCCATGCCGCACAATGCTTACAGAGCTCAGGAGGGCATCGAATTCCCCTGAAACTAGACTTAAAGACAGTTAATAACCACATGTGGGTGCTGGAAAACAAACCCAAGTCCTCTGCAAGAGAGCAGGGATCTTATGACTGGCCTTCTCTGATAGCCTGGCTGGCGTTTTAAATGGATAGAGATTTGGTGCTTACAATTATATCTATGAGCGCCCCTTGAATTTTCTTACTTTGATAACAATTTTAGAAATTTGTTATTGATTAAAACTTCTTTTAGCAGGATTGGCGCACCAGCATCAGAGGAGGCAAGATCGCTGTGTTTTCAAGGGCGCCTAATATCGCTAAATAGGGAGTTCCAGGCAGCTGGTGGCTCGGGGACTCTGTCTCAAAGCCAAACCAAACTACAAAGCTCCAAAGACAAAGACAAACAACAAGCAACAAAAACTTTTTTTTTCAGGGTGAAGATCTCCAAGAGTTATGAATCATGGGTGCTTCTTTAAGAGGATATTCTGCATAATTAGTAGCTACATCTTACAATGTAACTAGTGTGCATAGTTTCCTGGCCACCTTTGCTCTCTTAAGGACTGGGATTATTTGGAAGAAGTAAAGGACCATTTCGAAGACCTTTCAGATCCATGTGTGTCAACTGGGCTAAATATTCAATAATTGGTGTTCTTCAAGAATGCATTTTTTTCATACTTAGAAACATAGTGTCTAAATTTTTGAGTTCCATGGCTTCACCTTTACTAGTATGTGCTGAAAATTTAAGTTTAGTGTTTTAATTGATTTGTACTATAAATAATTCTCAGCATGGGTGGTTTTCAAGTTTCTGAAAGTTTAAAACTCTCAAGCTGGCTATAAGTGGTAGGCGATGCTTCAATGTAGCCTCGGGGCAAGGGCAGTGTGGATCTTTGCGTGGTTTCAAGGCAGGCCTGGGTCGTAGTAGCAGAGAGTGAGTTCAGGAGTGAGGGGCTATCAGGGGACCTTGTGTTCCTCGAGCAAAACGCGTAACAAAACAAAACACACGAAAAAAATTTTTGAACAACTCTTCAAAATCTTTTGACTTCACAATTGGTTTGATGTATGCAGCACATAAAACTAACTTTGTGTTAATAGCACATTCTTGTTGCGATTGCGCCTCTGTATCTCAGTATTTTGTTGTTGTAGTGTTCTCAATGTTTGTGTGCCTGGGAAAATCTTTCAAGGAATGCAGAAAACCCGTTGTTTGATTTTTAGTCTATTAAAATCTGTTGAATTGATATTTATTGTATTTTTTAGACATTCTATTGGAGTACTTGTGCTGATGATGAAAGTTCTGAACTGAGTGAATTGAATGATGGCTTTACCGAGCTAATTTTATTTTATTAAGGTTTGATTATGTTATCTCTTTCTAACCAGTTAATTTCTGTATAGGTTGGGTAGTAAAGGATCTTCTTTCGGGACTGTAGAAGGATTTGGTAGAATCTTCTGACAGAACACCAAAGAAAGATCTGCATGTATTTAGATGGAATTGAATTTTGATGATGATAGAATAGATTTATCCACTTTCAAGATCAGAAGATGTTTTGGTAGGTTTGTAGAGCGAAGTATCTTGAAACCTGGGTATGGACTCTAGCCAACATTGTGCTTCCTATCGCTCTATTTTCCATATTTTATTTCATGTGTTTGATTGTATTCTCAGTAATGTGGAGTGTGAGTTGTGTCTGTTTTATGCTTTTATCTTGTTTCTCCCAGTAATTTTAGTTTTTAAATTGGTTTTCTCTTTGAACCTCACTGATGGAGGCTCTTCTCTTCTTTGAATTATTGCTGTATATTGATGAAATACTTGTGTGGTGGTTGTATCTCTCTTTTACGAGTGTGAGCTTTTTTTTTGATTTTTTTTCTTTTTGGTCTTTCGAGAGGTCTCGTGTATGCCCCAGCTGTCGTGGGAACTCATCTGGTAGACAGTGGCTTGAATCCCAAAGTCGCCGCCTTCTCTCTGCTCCCGAGTGCTAGGATTAAGTGCGTGCGCCACCGTGAGCTTCTTAAAAGCTAGGATATATGAGCGAAGGTGTGAGTGGCGAGCTTTTAATCCCCCCCCCCCCTCAGCACTCGGACGGGCGGGAGAGTCTTTGTTGAGTTTTAAAGGCCGCCTGGCGTTCTTACAGGAGGGTTCCAGGGGACATGGGGCTACAGGGGGACCATGTCTCGAAAAGACCAAAAAATAAAGTAGGGTGGGTTGGAGGAGTTGGTTGATGTTGAATATGCCTGCTCTTCAGAAGACTGGTTTTGGTTCCGCTCAATGAGCCACAACTCAGTACTCAGATCCAGGGGGTGTCAAATCTCTTTTGGCCTCTGTAGGTATTGCAGGACATGGGTGCACTTACAAACATTCAGGGAAAATTCATACACATAATGAACAACAAAAATACTAAAAATCGAATTTTATATTTGTTCTTTCTTAGAGTTTGTGAATATTTTGATATTAAGTTATATATTATCTGCTTGTGATAGGAATGATAATTTAGGTGTGATGTCTGTATGATGTGTGTCGTGTGTGTGTGTGTTGTGGCGTGTGTGTCTGTTAGTGTTATTTTGAGATGGTTGTACCTTTATGGTAGCCAGGCTGGTTTGGAATGGATACATCATATCCTGACCTGAGAGAGAGACTTGCTGGGGATTAATTATTACATGCTCAGTTTGCCAATTACAGTTTTTGTATTGTCGCTACCAAACGTTGATTTACTGTCTAAATTATTTTTGCATGATACTATCTTTTTTTGACACCAAAGTCTAATGAAAATATTATGGTATAAGATCTCCATGTAGCGAGCCAGTGGCAATGTAATAACTGATTTCTTAATAAACTTGCCAATTTGGAGGAATTATCTGTATATATTTATTTAAAGTATGTGGTAGAATGTATACATTGAGTAGGTTACTACATACCAACACTACAACACACACACAACAACATAACACATGCACACTCTACTTAATATTGGTTAGTGCTAGAAGGCTTGAGGTATTTAATGTTTTAGGCTGACTAAGCTGGTAAATATGTCAGTCAATATATGAAGGGTGTGACATGGTTGTCTTGATTGCCACTTAATTGGATAGGGGAAAATATCTCTTGTAATTGCATGTGTGAGGATTTATTGATTAGTTTTAAATGAATAAATCCCTAAATGTGAACCATACCTTTCTATGGGTCCGGGGTCCTAGACCAAGTAAAAAGGAGAAAGCAGCTGAGAACAAGCATTTATTGTTTTTTGCTGAGTATGAACACATGACCAGCCACCTCCTCCTGCCCAGTCTATTTTTCCGTGTTCCTGATGTGTACTTGGCAACTGTAGCAAGCCTTTTCTTCCTAAATTTCTATTGTCCTGTATTTTTTGTGTTTGTTTGTTTGTGGTTTTTTTTTTTTTTTTTTTTAAGAGCACTGACTATTCCTGAGGACTTTAGTTCAGTTCCCAGGACCATCATGGCTGCTAATGACTGTCTGTAACTTCAATCCAGGAGAACTCCAGTCCGGGATCCGAGCCCTTTCTGACTCGCGATGCTTAATGCGTCGAGGGGTTCGATTCCCTGGAACTGGTAGTCAAAGACGTTTCTCAGCGACCTGTGGGTGCTGGGATCTGGACTCGGGTCCTCTGCAAGAGTGATTGGCGCTCTTTTTTTTGGTTTGGTATGTCTAACGTATAGATAGGCCATTCTCCACCCAATTTTGCTCAAGTGTTTTGTCTGCAAAGTCAGTGAGACAAGTAAGTAGTGGAGTAGAGATTATACTTTGTCTACTGGGAGGAAATCATTTCTGTGAGGCCAATTGTATTCGTATAGTCTATATTATTAAGTTTATAAAAAGATGTCCAAAAAAAAAAAAAGCCAGGCGTGGTGGTGCATGCCTTTTCCTAGCACTTGGAGCAGAGGCCAGGCGGGATCCCTTTGTGAGTTCAAGGCAGCTGTTCAGGTGTGGTTCCAGGAGCAGATGGGGTAGGGGCCTGATCCGAGCCAAAAAAAAAAAGATTCTAGATAATTGCCGTTTGAATTATTCATGTGGTTTTTATTTTTATTGTGTGGTTGATGTCGAACATTGTGGTTCGGAAGTTCGCCCCTGTAATCTTGACACAGACTTCTGATATGTGGCTAGTTGGCTAGCATACCTAAGGTGGCGTTTACCCGGAATGGAAGGTGCGCTGTTATGAAATATGGGTAATTTTTCCAGTATCTTTTATCTTTTGTGTTTTCTAGGTTTGGTTGCAGTTTTTGGCGGTTTTTCTGGGGCTGTTATGGGGCAGAAGCCAGAATGAGATGGGTAAGTACAAGGAATGGTTTTGTTGTTTGTCTTGCCGGTAGTTTCGTGATTCTTTGGTCAGTGGTATTTTTTTTTTTTTTTTTTTTTTTTTTTTTTTTTTTTGGAGATCTTTTTTTTTAAAACTTAATAATATACTATAGAATACAATTTGGCCTTTAACAGAAATTTAGTAGTTTCCCTCCCAGTAGACAAATGTAGTATCCTACTCCACTACTTAGCTTGTCTCACTGCTGCAACAAAACACTTGACAAAATTGGGCTGGAGAAATGGCCTAGCGGTTAAGAGCACCAACCAAAAAAAAAAGAGTGCCAAGCACTCTTGCAGAGGACCCGAGTTCGATCCCCAGCACCCACATGGCGGCTGAGAACCGTCTTTGACTCCAGTTCCAGGGGAATCTGAAGCCCTCTTCTGACTGCATGTAGGCATGCCGCTGAGGTCAGAAGAGGGCTTCGGATTCCCCTAGAACTGGAGTTCTCCTGGAGTTGGAATTACAGACGGTTCTCAGCCACCATGTGGGTGCTGGGGATCGAACCCGGGTCCTCTGCAAGAGCGGTCGGTGCTCTTAACCGCTAGGCTATCTCTCCAGCCCACAAACAAAACAAACAAACAAAAAATACTTGACAAAAGAAATTTAAGGAGGAAAGGGTTACTTTTGGCTTACAGTTCCAGGAGGTACAGTCCATCATGACACGGAAGAAAAGGCAACGGGAGCAGGAGGAGGTGGCTGGTCATGTGTTCATACTCAGCAGAAAACAATGAATGCCTGTTCTCAGCTGCTTTCTCCTTTTTACTTGGTCTAGGACCCCGGACCCATAGAAAGGTATGGTTCACATTTAGGATTTATTCATTTAACCTAATCCAGATAATTCCTCACAGGCATTCAAGAGATATGTTTCCTATCCTATTAAGGTGGCAATCAAGATCAACCATCACACCTAGCATTATTTATTTGACTGACATGATTTACCAGTTAGTCATGCCTAAAACCATTTAAATACCTCAAAGCTATAGCACCTATACCAATATGAGTATGAGTGTGTGCATGTGTATGTGTGTGTGTGTGTGTGTGTGTGTGTGTGTGTGTATTGTAGTAGCTACATCAATGTATATACATTTTTGGCTACCATATTTAAATTAATAATTACTAAGATATTCTCCAAAACTTGGCAAGTTTTATTAAGAAATCAGTTATTACATTGCCACTGGCTCGCTACATGGAGATCTTATACCATAATATTTTCATTAGACTTTTGTGGTTCAAAAAAAGATAGATCAATGCAAAATAATAATTTAACAGTAAATAGTTTGTAGCACAATATAAAAATGTAATTTGCAGCTGAGCATGGTGAATATTTGAATCCCAGCAGTCTCTCTCCAGAGTCTGAGATAGGAGGATATCCAGTTCCAGACCAGCCTGGGCTACATAATGACACCATGTCTCAAAAAATTAAAACAACAGACACATACACGCACACACACACACACACACACACACACATACACACACCACCTTAAATTTGATCAGTTCCTATCATCAAGCAAATATTTATTAACTTTATATCAAAATATCACAAAAGCTCTAGAAAGAACAAATATAAATTCGATTTTTTTTTTAGTTATTTTTTTGTTCACTTTATGTGTATGAATGTTTTCCCTGCATGTATGTCCCCCCATGTTGTGCAATACCTACAGAGGCCAGAAGAGATTGGAACCCCTGGAACTGTAGTTACTGATGGTTGTGGTCATGTGGATGCTGGGAACCAAACCTAGGTCCTCTGTAAGAGCAGGCAGTACTTTTAAACATCAAGCCAACTCTCCAGACCCTAGACCCTACTTTTATTTTTTTTGGTCTTTTCGAGACAGGGTCCCCCTGTAGCCCCAGCTGTCCTGGAACTCACTCTGTAGACCAGGCTGGCCTTAAACTCACAAAGATCTGCCTGCCCCTGCCTCCCGAGTGCTAGGATTAAAGGCGTGCGCCACTACACCTGGCTCCTATACCCTACTTTTAAGAAGCTCACGCCTGGCGTGGTGGCGCACGCCTTTAATCCTAGCACTCGGGAGGCAGAGGAAGGCGGCGACTTTGGGATTCAAGCCACTGTCTACCAGATGAGTTCCCACGACAGCTGGGGCATACACGAGACCTCTCGAAAGACCAAAAAGAAAAAAAATCAAAAAAGAAGCTCACAACTCGGGTAAAAGAGAGATGACACACACACAAGTATTATTCATAATGATCAGAAAATGTCAAAGAAAGAAGTACCTCCAATCAGTGGATGTTTGCAAAGAGAAACCATTTAAAAACTTAAAATTACTTGGGAGAAAAGTAAAAGCCATAACACTAGACACACTCACACTCTACATTGAGAATCAATCCAAATACTGAAATAAAATAGGGAAATAGAACAGGATAGGGAAGCACAATGGTTGAGCATGGAGTCATACCTGCAGGGTTTCAGATATTCGCTCTACCAAACCTACAAGAACATCTTCTGTATCTTGAAAGGTGGGATAAAATTCTATTCTATCATCATCAAATGTCAATTCCATCTTAAATATAGGCAGTCTTTCTTGGTGTTCTGGGTCGAAGAGTTCTACAAATCCTTCTACAGTTCTCCGTAAGAGATCCTTTAGCTACATGATAGCAGAAATTACTGTTTTAGAAAGTAAAGATTCAACCTTTAAATAAATTAGTTACTGTGTATAAAGCATCATTCTATCAGCTCAGTTCAGAAGTTTTCATCATTCATCACAATGTACTCCTAATAAATGTCTAAAGAGAAATACAATAACATATGCAAATCACAATTTTTAATAGACTCTAAAAATGGCAACACGGGGTTTTCTGCATTCCTTGGAAAGTTTGTCCCAGGCACACAAAACATTTGAGAAGACTAAACAACATAAATGACTGGAGATCAGGAAGGCCCAATGCGCACAAGATGTGCTATACTAAAGTTAGTTCATGTTGCTGGCATAAAAGCCAATTGTTGAATAGTCAAATGTTTGAAGAGTTGTTAAACTTTTTTTTGTTGTTTTTGGTTTTGTTTTTGGTTTTTTTCGAGACAAGGTCTCCCTGTAGCCCCAGCTGTCCTGGAACTCACTCTGTAGACCAGGCTGGCCTTGAACTCACAAAGATCCACCTGCCTCTGCCTCCCGAGTGCTAGGATTAAAGGCGTGCGCCACCACGCTCAGCTTGAGGAGTTGTTAAACTTTTAGAAACTTGAAAACCACCATGCTGAGAATATTTATAGTACAGAAATCATTAAACACTAGAACTTAAATTTTCAGCACAGTACTAGGTAAAGGTGAAGCCATGGAACTCAAAAATTTAGACACTATGTTTCTAAGTATGAAAAAAATGCATTCTTGAAGAACACCAATTATTGAATATTTAGCCCAGTTGACACACATGGATCTGAAAGGTCTTCGAAATGGTCCTTTACTTCTTCCAAATAATCCCAGTCCTTAAGAGAGCAAAGGTGGCCAGGAAACTATGCACACTAGTTACATTGTAAGATGTAGCTACTAATTATGCAGAATATCCTCTTAAAGAAGCAAGCCAAAATTCATGAACTCTTTGGAGATCTTCACTGAAAAAGAATAGTTTTTTGTTGTTGTTTTGTTTTGTCTTTGTCTTTGGAGCTTTTTGTTATTGTTTGTTTGGCCTTTTTGAGACAGGGTCTCCCTGTAGCCCCAGCTGGCCTGGAACTCCCTATTTAGCTGATATTAGGCTGGCCTTGAATAACACAGCGATCTGCCTCCTGAGTGCTGGGTGCATGCCATTATGCCTGGCTTGAAAAAGAATGTTTTTATTCAAAACAAATTTTCTAGAATTGTATATCTAAAGTAGTAAAAATTCAAGGGGCTCATAGATATAATTGTATAAGACCAATATTCTCTATCATTTAAAGACGCTCAGAGGCTAGAGAGAAGGCTCAGTCATTAAGAGCCCTGGCTGCTCTTGCAGAGGACTTGGTTTGATTCCCACCCCTACATGGTGCATGACAACTGTCTGTAACTCCAGTTCCAGGACACCCTCTTCTGACCTCCATGGGCATTTCATGGCATGGGTGCACTTACACACATGTAAGTCAATACACTCATACACAAAATAAAAAAATAATAAAATATTTGAAGATGATCAAAAACATTTTAAACTAAACCTTTACTGAGAATGAAGTGAGAAGCAGCTAATTTATAATACATTTAATAAACCATTAAGCCACAGTAAGACCCTGTCATATTTTACAGAAAAAATGTAATTCATAGATTAACATTCCATCCAAATATCTGTGTCTATACCAAAGTAACCTACCATAATAATTAGTACTGTTTAAATACCTATATATCGCCAGGCATGGTGGCACACGCCTTTAATCCTAGCACTTGGGAGGTAGAGGCAGGCAGATCTTTGTGAGTTCAAGGCCAGCCTGGTCTACAGAGTGAGTTCTAGGACAGCTGGGGCTACAGGGAGACCCTGTCTCGAAAAGACTAAAAAATAAATAAATAAAATAAATACCTATATATCTAATTGCCTGTGCTTCATTAGTAGGATTGAAAGGTTATTCCTGGACAAACTGTCCCCCATGAAAGGAAACAGCCAGAATTGACCAGAGTCCAAAACGACAGCTCCAGAGAAAGTAGACTGTTTTGCTTCTTGTCCACCCGTGTCCCTTTTCTAAGCCTAGGGAACAATCTGCGGAAGAGGGGGCGTGGTAGAATGTAAGGGCTGTGATTGGGGTGAATGGTGAAACTACAGCAATATAGACTGGACACTTATTTGATCAACTTGATTGAACGTACAAGCCCCCCAGCTGGATGGTGGGACCCTTGGGCTGTGTGGGTTTGGGCACAACTGCTTGCAAATTGGTTTTACATGAAGGATGCTTGTATTCATAAATTATTACTTATTGTTAAAAAATTTTTTTAAGTAATAGAAAAAATATATTTAATAAAAATATGTTTATGCCGGGCATGGTGGTACATGCCTTTAGTCCTAGCACTTGGGAGGCAGAGGCAGGCAGATCTCTGTGAGTTCAAGGCCAGCCTGGACTACAGAGTGAGTTCCAGGCCAGGTGGGGCTATAGGGAGACCCTGTCTCAAAAAAAATTTACTAGAATACATACTGCAATAAAACTAGAAATAATTAACCACTAAACATAAACCAAATAATAATCATAACACTGACAAATCCTTCTATACTTTCCTCTTGCTTTCTTTTTATTTCTTGTATGTATGTTTGTATACAGTGATTCTAGGGATGAAATCTTCATGAATGGCAGACAAACATTATCATTGAGCTATATTGCCAGCTCCCTTCTCACTTTCTTACTTTTTAAAAATTTATGTGTGTGTGCCTGCATGACTTTATGTATGTGTGCCTGCATGACTTTATGTGTGTGTGCCTGAATGACTTTATGTGTGTGTGTCTGCATGACTTTATGTGTGTGTGTCTGCATGACTTTATGTGTGTGTGTCTGCATGACTTTATGTGTGTGTGTCTGCATGACTTTATGTGTGTGTGTCTGCATGACTTTATGTGTGTGTGGCTGCATGACTTTATGTGTGTGTGTCTGCATGACTTTATGTGTGTGTGTCTGCATGACTTTATGTGTGTGTGTGCCTGCATGACTTTATGCCTTCTCACTTTAGATTGTTTCAGAAATGATTTCTTGATGAATTTATTAAATAAAATTATAATAAAATATTTCCTCTATTTTTAATCTTTTTATATATTGTGTGTATGACATGTAAGTGTAGGCACATGCATGCCATAGTGTATATATGTGCCATGATGCTCCTGTGGAGAGAGCTTTTGGAGAGTCAGTTTTTGCTTTCCACCTGGTTGAGGACAAGTCTCTTTTGTTTCTGCTGCTGCAATGCCTACTATAGGCACGTTGGCCTGAAAGATCTGGTCAATTCTCCTATCTCTGGCTCTCATCTTGCTTTAAGAGTATGGTGATTCCAGATACAAGCCACTGCATCTGGCTTTTTTTTACATGGGTTCCAGGAATTGAACTCAGGTCATCAATCTTATAGACAGTGCTTTTACCTCCTGAGCCATATCCCCAGCCTTCTTTATTTTATTATTTTGTTTTATATTATGTTTAGTTTAGTTTAGTTATTTTGTCTTTTTGAGAAAGGATCTCCTTGTAGCCTTAGCTGGCTTGGACCTCACTATGTAGACAAAGCTGGCCTTGAACTCACAGAGATACGGCCACCTCTGTCTCTCAAGTGCTGGGATTCAAGGCATCTGCCACCATGCCCAACAGCCCTCTTTATTTTAAAATAATTGTTTAGCACCATGTTTAAATGGAATTTTGTTCAAAATATTGAATTTTAATAGTGTTATCATTTAACTTTTTACATAACAAATATACCTGATTCGACATAAGTATGGAAACACAGCCATAGAAGGAATCCACCTTTTCAGGCTTAATGCCTTCCAGTGCCTCTTTCCTGGTAAAGAGATTTATAACCTTTGGATACCATGTGTTCATTATCTTCTCTTCTGCCTTTTTAGCTTGAACTGACAGATCGTTTTTCAGTACGTCACAATCAATTGGGCCTCTAGCTCTATGAAGAAAAGAGAATGATTCAAACAAAAGATAAATTGCTCTTGATGTACAATTGTTGAAACAAGATAACTTTTAAAATTCTAAATTCTAGGGGCTGGAGAGATGGCTCAGAGGTTAAGAGCGCTGGCTGCTCTTGCAAAGAACCTGGGTTCAATTCACAGCATCCAGTTAACAACTGTCAGCGATTCTAGTTACAGGGGATCTAACACTCCCTTCTGACCTCCATGGACATTGCATGACATGGGGGCACTTATACACATTCAGGCAACGCATCCTTACACATAAAATAAAACTGGTAAAATATTTTTTAATTCTAAATCTGGGGTTGGAGAGATGATTTAGCAGTTAAGAGCACTTACTGTTCTTGCAGAGGACCTGGGTCAAGTCCCAGTACCTACATGGCAGCTAACAACTATCCATAACTCAAGTTCCAGGGGACTCTACCACCCTCTTCTTACTTCCATGGGCATTGCACAGCACAGGTGCACTTACATACATGCAGGCAATATACTCATATACATCAAGTTAAAAAAATAAAATATTTTTTAAAAATTCTAAAATCTAAAGTGATGTTTTAAAGATTTATAAATCAGTTTAAATGATACAGTCAAAAATATGTCAAACAAGGAGTTATTCAACTTTCATTTTTAAATCTTACAGAATTTTACCTAATTCCTGTTAGGTCCAGCAAAATTATATCAGCAAATGTTATATAACCAAGCTCCAGTATTATTTTCATAGTCGGATGAACAATGTGCAAATTAGATAATATTTGATTTCGTGCCTGTACATAGCTAGAGTGCCAAGGTTTGGAATAATCTAGTCCTCTGGAAAAGAAAAACACCATATCAAACATGATTAAAACAATACACCCTATACTTTGGGAAATTAGCCTTAAAGTGAAAAACTGGGACTTGAGAACAGGGAATTGTGATTAGCAACATAAGTCTTTGATGATACATACTTAATAAAAACACATAAAAATCTCAAGAGGACATTACTTTCAGAGAGAGATCATTTGTGGGTGAAACAGACCCTTAGGCCTGGCCTATATGTCCTCTTAACTTCTATGCTCTGGCTCAACTACAGAAAATAGAGAGGTAGGAACACAGCATTATTATTAAGGAAAAAAAAAGATAGAAAATTCTGTTTGGCATAATTGAAGTTTACTCAAGTCTCAGTTAAACTCTTTTGGATTTTATTTTTGTTGTTGTTGCTGTTGCTGTTGTTGTTGTTGTTTTGAGACAGGGTTTCATGTAGCTCAAGTTAACCTCAAACTCACTATGTAGCTGAAGCTGGCCTTGAACTCCTGATCCTTCTGCCTCCACCTCCTGAGTGCTGAGATTACAAGTGTAGGCCACCGTACTCAGCTTAAGTTGAAGTATTCATTTTTACATGTTCTTTTAGTCATATAAGTAGAACAAGGTAATCAGTGTAGAGAATAGAATATCTTTGAAGATTTTTAAGATATGTTCAAAGTTTCTTTGAGCTTCACAGTTGAAGACTTGAATGCAAGATCAGTTAGTTCATTTTTAAGTTGTATCCAAAGCTAAATGATATGTTTTCAAAATAGTTTACTTACAGAGGAGACTCAGGTAAAGGGCCCCCTTCATCTTCAAGCCATTTAACGTCAGGCTTCACAAGAACACTCTGTACTAAAATACACATAATGTATTAATATTCCCTATAATCCTTATAACACCTATTCATATCTAAGTCTCTAATTTAAGATGGTATGGTATAGTTTACTATATATTAAAATAACTATAATAAAAAAACTCCTTCACTTGAAATATAATCAAGCTCTTAACACTATTTTTGCCTTTGAAGATAAATTCAGATATGGGAACACTCTTAGTTCTCAGTTCTTTGAATTCTATCTATCCAAAGATCACCAGCATGATCTTTGAACAGACAGAATGAGAATTCATCCTGAGATAACTACCAAGGATTAGGGAGAACGAGAGTTGGGGAAATGTTAGTAAAAGCCTACAAAATGGCTTTCCCCAGACCTGACCCTGATTGCTGCTGTCTCAGCTCTACTAGGACCCTTGCATGCTCCCAGATCTATGAGCTTTTCCAGACCTGCCACAGACCATGAGAACTCAACCTCGGAACATCAACTCAAAAGTTACACCTATCTGTAGTTTTACTGAGACCACTACTTACACCACATCTGCACATAAAGGGGATCCAAAACTGAGCACCAAGCATCACTCACTGGGTCATAACCTCACAAATTGGGGAAACAGGAAAGGCTGTTCAACGAAGACCAGATCACCTACCCATATCAAGAAACAACACCAATGACATAAGTCCAGATGCCCAGGTTTCATTGAAAAAACACAGACATTGAATAGCAAAGATAGTCTGCCTACCACAGAAATTAGTACCCCCAACATGTTTCTGAGAATAACCTAGAGAATACACAAGAAAATGATTTCAAAATAGCAACTATAAATATGTTCAAGAAACTCAAAAGAGGATATGAATAAAAAATTGAATTAAGAACATGAAAACACAGTTGAATAAAATAATTAAGACAATTCAAAACATAAAATTAGAATTCAAGGGTTGGAGAGATGGCTCAGTGGTTAAGAGCACTGGCTGCTCTTCCACAGGCCCCAGGTTCAATTTCCACAACCAACATGGCGGCTAACAACTGTCTCTAACTCCAGTTTCAGGGGATCCAACACCTTCTTCTGATCTCTGTAGACACTGTACAACACAGGTACACTAACATACATGCAGGCAATACATTCATACACATAAAATAAAAATAATAAAATACTTTTTAAAATTAGATTCAATGAAGAGAATCTCTGAAGAAAAGCCAAACTGATATAAAAATTGAAAGGAAAAACCCAGGAACTTAAAAAAAAAAGGGCGGAGAAGAAAGAAGGAGAAAGGATGTGGAGGAAATGGACTGGAGAATATCAGATCTTGAAGACAAAGTTGGGGAATGGATTGAAGAAGATGCCAAATAAAAAATAACCCAGGGGCTGGAGAGATAACCTAGCGGTTAAGAGCACCGACTGCTCTTGCAGAGGACCCGGGTTCGATCCCCAGCACCCACATACCGGCTGAGAACCGTCTGTAACTCCAATTCCAGGAGAACTCCAATTCCAGGGGAATCCAAGACTCTCTTCTGACCTCCACGGCATTGCACGACACAGGTGCACAGACCTACATGCAGACAGTACATTCATACACATACAAAAATAAATTTTAAAAAATTTTAAAAAATCCAGAAATGGAATACACAAGATGCCTGTGACTGTAAAAACATTGCTTCTCTCTTTGCAATAGCTCAAAAGTGGAAATAATCAGGGGCTGAAGAGATGGCTCAGCGGTTAAGAGTGCTGACTGCTCTTGCAGAGGACCCAGGTTCAATTCCCAGCACCCACAAGGTGGCTAAGAACCACCTTTAAGCCAGGTGTGGTAGCACACACCTTTAATCCCAGCACTCAGGAGGCAGAGGCAGGCAGATCTCTGAATTCAATGCCAGCCTGGTCTACAGAGTGAGCTCCAGGCCAGCTGGGGCAATAGGGAGACCCTGCCCCCCCACAAAAATGGAAACAATCTAAATGTCCCTCAGATAATGGATAATGAAAATGTGGTACATTTACACAATGGAGTTCTACTCGGCAGTAAGAAAAGATGTAATTATGAAAATTTCAGGTAAATGGATGGAACTAGTGAATATTAAACTAAATGAAGTAACACAAATGCAGAAACGCAAGTGACCTATGTTCTCCCTCATTTGCAGATTGTAGCACCAATCCCTTATCCATGAGTATATATCCTCATGGAAAATAAGGAAGGATACATGAAGGTAAAGGAAAAAGAAAGAACCCAAAAGAAGGGGATAGTAGGGAACAGATGTTACCAGGGGGAGGTGGGGAAATTGGGAGAGTTCGACTGGGAGGAAGAAATGGAGTGATATGTGAGGGGCTACAGTGTGTAGGGGGAGCTCAAGAGAGGGGAAGTGATAGGAAGTTGGTGGGGATAATGGGGGTGTTGGGACTGGGGAGGGAGGAAGGAGATCGGATGGGAAGAAAAAGAGTAGAGATGAATGAATATTGGGGGAGGGGCAGCTAGGGAACCCAGAGGGAAATGTGATGCTCCCATACATAACCCTCTGAGAAATGAACATACAGTGTCTAAACATTAGTGCATATATATACCTAGGAGCTGTTTGGCAAGGAACACAGTGCCAGATGGAAGAAGTCTCCCTTTGAGTGGTTGGTGAGAGTGGTCCAGGAGACTCCCCAAATAACACAGGTTATTGCCAAAGCTCCTGGTTATCTTCCAGAACTAACAGATGAGACCCCACTGCTGAAGACAGGACACACTTTGTACACAGGACTTGAAGCAATGGAGTAGGAACTGAACTGGAAGCCTTCTACCTGAGCTTAGCTCTCATAATCCTAGATGAGATTATGGAAACTGCTAAGGGAGAAGATCAATGGTCCAACGCAGCCCTAAACCCTAATCACCATTAACAACCAGCACAGATCAAAATTCAAAGCATTTCCCACAAGGATGCCCACTCTCTACATTCCTTCTCAATATAAGGCTTAAAGTTTTAGCTTTAGGAGTTTAGCTTTAGGAATAAGACAAATGAAGGCAATAGAGGGGATAAAGATTGTAAAGGAAGCAGTCAAAGTGTCCTTATTTGCAGATGATATGCTTCTATACATAAAAGACCCTAAAGATTTGACCCGAAAACTCCTAGAGCTGATAAATGCACTCACCAAGGTAGCAGGACATAAAATTAACAACCTCAAATCTGTAGCCTTCATGTATACCAACAATAAACATACAGAGAGAAATCAAGGAAATGATCCCACTTATGATAGCTTCAAAAAAATAAAGTATCTTGGAATAAATAGAGGGAGGGATTTGTATGATAAAAACTTTAAGACATTGAAGAAAAAAACTGAAGAAGATACCAGAAGATGAAAAGTCTTCCCATGCTCATGGATCAGTAGGATTAATATTGTGAAATGATAATCCCCTCAAAAGCAATCTACAAATTCAAGGCAATACCCATTAAAATGCCAACACAATTCTTCATGGAAATAGAAAAATAATCTCCAATTTCTTATGGAAATGCAAAAAATACCCTCAGGATAACCAAGATAATCCTGAACAATAAGAGAATTGCTGGGGCAAGGGGCTGAACAAGGAATTCTCTGAAGATGAAACACAAAAGTCTGGGAAATAACATTTTAAAATATTCAACATCTTAGAGGTTTTACCTTAATCTACTCAGAATGGCTAAGATCCAAAAACAAGAGGCAAATGCTGGAGAGGATGTAGAGAAAGAGGAACTCTTATCTACCACTGGTGCCAGTACAAACTGGGCAGCACTATGGAAGTCAGTGTGGAGATTCTTCAGAGCTAGAAATCGATCTACCATCTGATCCAACCACACTACTCTTGTGTACATACTCAAAAGATTCTATACCTTACTAAAGAGATACCATATTCATTGCTGCCTTTTTCATAACAAAGAATTGGAAACCACCTAGATGTTTATTAACTTATAAATGGATAATGAGGATGTGGTACTTATACACAATTGAATATTATTCAGCTCTTTAAAAAAACATTATTAAATTCACAGGTGAATGGATGGAACTGGAACCAAGCATACTGAGTAACATAACACAGACCCAGAAAGACAAACATCACATGTTCTCTCTCATAGATGGAGGCTAGCATGCTTCAATTTGAAAATCTACTGAGGTCAGGAAACTAATGAACAGTCATGGATTGGGGTGGGCTTCCTGGGAGGAGTGGTGGAATGTAGTGATAAAAAAGGGGAAAGGGGCGTAATAGAGAAGGAAGTGTTAAATGGGGGTGGGGAAGAGGCAGGTAGGACAGAGGAAAGCATATGGGAAGGGATGAATAATAGTAAAGACTTTTAGAAAAAGTGTTATGAGCCGGGCGTGGTGGTGCACGCCTTTAATCCTAGCACTTGGGAGGCAGAGGCAGGCGGATCTTTGTGAGTTCAAGGCCAGCCTGGTCTACAGAGTGAGTTCCAGGACAGCTGGGGCTACAGGGAGACCCTGTCTCGAAAGACAAAAAAAAAAAAAAAGAAAAAGAAAGAAAGAAAAAGTGTTATGAAAACCTCCCATATAGAATCTTCTTAAAATATATACACACCCGTGATATATAGATATATATATCACTATATATATATCACTATATATATATATCACCATATATATATATATATATATATGGTGATATATATATATATCACAAAAGGAGATTAAAACAGGGGCTGAAGAGAGGGCTCGGTGGTTAAGAAAACTGGTTAATTTTGCAGAGGGCCTGGGTTCAGTTCCCAGTACCCATGGTAGCTGACAACTGTAACTCCAGTTCCAGGGGATCCAACACCCTCTTCTGGCCTCCACAGGCATTGCACAACCTAGGTGCACTTAGATACATGAAGACAATACACTCATACACATAAAATAAAGATAACAAAATATTTGTTAAAAAAAAAAGAGATGAGGGGAGCAAGCCAATAAGCAGCATTCCTCCATGGCCTGTGCCTCAGCTCCTGCCTCCAGGTTCCTATCCTGAGTTCCTACCTTGGGCTCCCTGAGTGATGAAGTACAATCCAGGAGATGTGAGCTGAATAAACCCTTTCCTCCCCGAGTTGGTGTCGGTCAGAGTGTTTTGTCACAGCAATGGAAGAGAAAGTAGAACAGAAATTGGTACCAGAGAGTGGGCTATTGCTGTGACAGACCTGACCTTGATGTTTTGGAGAAGGATTGTGGAAGCATTTGGAACTTTGGGCTAGAAAAAGCATTGAGCATCTAAAGATCATTGCTGTGGAACTTGGAACAGTTTTGCTGAAAGAGTTGTAGATGATGGAGGCCTGGCTTGTGACGTTTCTAGTTTCAAAGGGAAGCAGAGATCATCAGGACTGTTTAATCTGTAGGCTCTGGTCAGCTGGGGCTGAAGAATCAGCTGTAAGTAACAAGAGACCAGAACGTGAAGTGAATCCTTTGCTTTACTGGGACAATTGATGCTGGTTAGCTGGGGCTGAAAAATCAGCTGTAAGTAACAAGAGACCAGCATCACTGTGATGAAATCTTCTGGAAAGAATTTCTTCAGGGTCAGCACACAGAAGCTATGTTCCAGAAGGGGCCTGAGCCTCCATGTCAAGCCAGAATCAGGACTTGGTAGTATGTAAGAGTCTCCTATATGGTTCTGGTGCTGAAATTTGAGGGGGTCACAGAGAGTAGTGGAGGCCTGGCACTATGAGAGGCCAGGAAAGGCCACTGGTCAGAGTGCGGCCTTGGTTGCAGTGAAGACCCCAGGATTCAGGGGTCAGGAAGAGAAGCTGAGGCTTTGCACCAGAAGAGGTCAGAAGAGACCATTGGTGAAGGTGCTGCCTCAGTTTCAGTGGCGATCCCAGCTTTTTGGAGATGCCGGGACCATGGGATGACTACCAAGAGCAGCGGCAGGTGTGGAATGGAGTCGGCCTGGGCCTGTGAGATGAGCTATGTGTGCCACGGACGGCAGAGTCGGAGAGGGGGAGCTGCCGAGACCCTTTGGAGCCCAGAAGATTGTGAGTGAATCCCAGGTGTCCAGCCTTGAGCTACTTTGCTGGACTTAGGTTTTGTTTGAGTGTGCCTGATTCTTCCCTTTGAAATAAGACAGTACTTGTTTTGGATTTTACAGCAGCCCACAGTTAAGAGACTTTTAACAGACTGTGAACTTTTAAGTGTTTGGATGTTTTAAGGACTGTGAGGCTTTTAAGGTTGTACTGTCTTGGGTTGTGATTAATGTTAACATCATAACTTGGGGACAAGAACTGGAAAGATGGTGGTTTAATAGTGATGTGTTTTGTGTGTCAAGTTGACAAGGGGTCAATTGTGCTGGATAGCTTTAGTGTCAACTTGACACACCTGGGTTGAGGGAGCCTCAATTGGGGAATTGGCTCCATTGGACTGGCCTGTGGCCACATCTGTGGAGTATTGTCTTGATTGTGCGTGATGTAGTGAGGCCCAGCCCACTATGGGTGGTGCCACCCTGGGCAGTTGTGTTTGTACTGTAATAGAGGGCAGCTGGGCATGGGCAGGGGAGCAAGCAGTAAGCAGTGTTCTCCCATGGCTGTGCCTCAGCTCCTGCCTCCAGGTCCGTCTGAATTCCTACCTTGGGCTCCCTGAGTGATGAACTAAGATCCAGGAGATGTGAGCTGAATAAACCCTCCCCCCCCCAAAAAAAAAAGATGAAAGCCGGGGTGGTGGCGCACGCCTTTAATCCCACTGGGAGGCAGAGGCAGGCAGAATCTTTGTGAGTTCAAGGCCGCCTGGTCTACAGAGTTCCAGGCAGCTGGGGCTACAGGGAGACCCTGTCTCGAAGAAAAAAAAAAAAGAGATGAAAAAGGAGTTACCTTCTAACAGGCGGACACTGGCCCCACTAGATACCACAGGCTAGCAAAGTAAAAGCCCAATGGACTCCTTTTTTTAAAAAAATTATCTTTTCAGCTTCTAGACTCCTTCTTTTGAACCTGTGATCAGGGGTCCCATTAGACCCCAGAAAGTACTGGCAATTGCCTCTACTCTTAGTTATGCATGAGAAGTCAGTGGTAAAAACCCTAGTGCTCAAGATACTACATATGTAAACCATAGAACAAACAAGAAAAAAATCAAGCTGGTACTGATTTCAAAGCCTCAGCTCTACTGGGTAGCTTTCATGGTGTTGGAAGGTGCTATGCATGTTACCTGGGGAGAAAATTAATCATCACCTTTACCTGGTTGTGAATCCTTTAGCCTACAACAAGTGGCCTGGCAAGATGTGCACCCTAGTACAATAGTGGCACAAATAGGATGGGAGTAACAAATCACTCTCTGATTGGATTTAAGGTCTGTTTCATAAGATAGAACCTATACCCGACACTAATATCAGGCCTAGAAACCTGAGACTAGACAGGTCATGGGCCATAGGGGAGAGCCCAATACTACTATTCTGCAAAATATAGTATTCAACCAACTCCTAATGACTTACTGTTACCCATAGATTAAGGCAACGCTCAACTCTCACCAGAGAAGCTTCCTTATGTAGCAGATGGTGATCAACATAGAAACACCCAACTGGCCAACATGCAGAGAAAAACCAGGAGGCTGCAGAATGCTTATCCCTCAATAGGTCATCTCTATCAAACTTCTGCCTCCCAAGGCTCAGGGATTGTCGTGGATGAGGAGCAAGCAAGGTTCTAAAAGCCAGAGGTGGCAGATGACCACAAGGAAACAGTTTTCCAGACAGCTGGGAAATTCCTCATATGAACTGGTAGTAATGGTGACAGCATACACAAGTCCCAGGAAAACTCAAGCCAGACAAAATTCCATCATAGACAAGAGGAAGTGGGTAGGAAACCCCAGCCTTATCTGAGGAACTACTTCCAACTGGTAGCTGAAGAGAGGGGGTGTCATTTTCATTTAAGGCTAAGACTCTTGGTAGGTTGACCAGCTGCAGTAGATAAACTCACAGTGAAAGGCATGGAATTTGGCAGGAACATAGGGAGGTAGAGAGGAGGTCTAAACGTGATCAAAACATATTGTATGAAATTCACAAAATTTCAATAAATATTATAACAAAACAAGTCTAGAAAATTCAGTTAGATAAGAGGAATAAGTTATGTGTGGTAAAGGTAGTAAAAAATAATTTGTTGTTCTTAAAAAACTACTGACAGTTTTAAGCAATATTTTTTTTTTTTGGTCTTTTTGAGACAGGGTCTCCCTGTAGCCCCAGCTGTCCTGGAACTCACTCTGTAGACCAGGCTGGCCTTGAACTCACAAAGATCCGCCTGCCTCTGCCTCCCAAGTGCTAGGATTAAAGGCATGCGCCACCATGCCCAGCAGTTTTAAGCAATATTTTAAGCATAATTTTAAGCACTCTCAGCAGATGCATGAACTACATTTTAATTGGCTCAACTTAGACATTACACAAAGAATATATATTTCAAAACATGCTATGCATTATAAATATATAATTAGGTCAAGTTAAGAAGAAAAGTCAGAGTTTGGCATGGTGGAGCACACCTATAATGAACCCCAGCATTCAAGAGACTAAGGCAGGAGGACTACTGTGAGACTGAGGCCAGACTACGGTACATAGTGAGTTTCCAGTCCAGCCTGGGCTGCAAAGTGAAACTTACTGAAGAACTTTCGGAGTTTTTTCTCAATATGCTATCATGACCCTTTGCTAAAATGAACATCCTTCTTTGTTTGTTTGCAGCTGGGCTGGAACTCACTATGTAGACCAGGCTGGCCTCAATCTCACAGAGAGTCAACTGCCCTTGCCTCATGAGTGCTGGGATTAAAGGTGTACATCACCATGCCCAGGGGCCTTGCCCACTTGATCCTCCTACCTCTACCCCTCCCCCAAGTCTAGGATTGTTGGGATTACAGGCATGTGCCCAAATGTCTAGCTTCCTTTCACTTTTGTTTTGAGACAGGGACTTACTATGGAGCCTTGGCTGGCCTGGAACTTGATATGTAGACCAGGCTGACCTGGAACTCACAGAGATCTACCTACCTCTGCCTCCCAAATGCTAGAATTAAAGGTGTTGTGCCATCCGCCCCAGCTTTTATCATTGACTTCTATTTTTTTTCTTCTACTTTCGATTTACTGGTGAGGCAAAAGTAAAAGAAGCTTGGTGTATATTAAATGGTACTTACCCAAATATCTCTTCATGCTTTTCTCAAAGTCACTTGACACCTCATTTATGAGACTTCCAAGTAGTTCTTTTTTTTCCCCTTCCTTTAAATGACTTGGTATCAGCATTAACATGTGGTCCAGCCATTCCTGCTGAATAGGCACTATGGGATTACTTTCTACACACTGCTTCATGTAAATATAGTTTATCTGGAAACATGAAAAGAACAAGCCAAATGCTTTGAATGATTTAACTTTTCAGTGTAACTCCTAAGTTACATCTTCTAAGGCAATATTTTTTCAGAATTAAAAAATATTTTACTTATTATTTTTTTGTATGAATGTACAAATTATGTACTTATTATTTTTTTGTATGAATGTACCTAAATGAACCTATGTTGCACACTACCCTTAGAAGTCAGAAGAGGGTGTTGGATCCCCTGGGAATGGAATTACAGGCAGTTACCCACCATGTGGGTACTGGGAACTGAACCCGGGTCCTCCGTAAGAGCGGCCAGTGCTCTTAACTTCTGAGCCATCTCTCCAGCTCCTCAGAAAAAAATTTTACCTAACCATATTCCCTACAAAGAAAGGATTTTATCTCTTTATTTTCCATGAGTTCTGGCCAAATAAATGTTTAGTATAGTATGCTTTCTCAGTACAAAACAATGATCCTTTGTCTAACATATTCTTTCATTCAACAACTATTCATTATCCAACAAATATTCAAATATTGTTCTGATTACTAAATACATAGAATTAAAGATACTAGACAAAGCTCACATTCTCTTAGAGATTGATTATATTCTGATACAAGAGTAGTTTAGAGCTGGGCGTGGTGGTGCACGCCTTTAATCCTAGCACTTGGGAGGCAGAGGCAGACGGATCTTTGTGAGTTCAAGGCCAGCCTGGTCTACAGAGTGAGTTCCAGGACAGCTGCGGGCTACAGGGAGACCCTGTCTCGAAAAGACCAAAAAAAAAAAAAAGTAGTTTAATATAATTTAATTTTTTTTCTGCTAATTGGGAATGAAGTGCCTGACAAAAAATAAGCAAGTAATGGAAGAAAATGCTTGATCTTAGTAGCAACTTTTTTTTTTTTTTTTTTGGTCTGTTTGGTTTATAGCCCTGGCTGTTCTGGAACTCACTCTATAGACCAAGCAGTCCTTGAATTCACAAAAATACACCTGCCTCTGCCTCCCAAGTGCTAGGATTAAAGGCGTGAGCCACTATGCCTGGGTAGCAACATTATGAAAATCTTAATTTTATCCCCAAAGAGCATGATTTCAATAAGAAATATTTAAATACATTTTTATTATTTTTATTTTATGTATATGCATATATTGCCTGAATATCTGTAAGTGCACCTGTGTCCTCCAATGCCTGTGGAGGTCAGAAGAGAGTGTCAGATCCCCTGTAACAGGGGTTCCAGAAACAGTTGTTAGCTGGTATGTGGGTGCTGGGAATCAAACCTGGGTCCTCTGCAAGAACAGCCAGTGCTCTGAACCACTGAGCCATCTTTCCTACTAACAACTATCTGTAACTCCAGTTCCAAGGGATCTGATAAACTCTTCCTACCTCAAAACATATGCCATGGTGCATATGTGTGTGGGCATGCACACAGACACACACAGTATCCACATACATAATAAGTAAACAATATCGATTTCAGGGTAATTAACTGTTATCCTAATTTTACAAGAGAAATATTTTACAAGAGAAATAGTGGGGTTTTTTGGACAGGGTCTCTGTAGTTCCAGCCTTCCTGTTCCCTTCCCCCACCTCCAGTCCATCTGAAAGTCATCATGTGGGCCAGGCTGGTCTCACTCTCACAGATATCCACCTCCCAAGGGTGGGCAGGGATTAAAGGCATGCAGCACCTACACCCTGTATATATGTTCCTTTTATAACTGCAAGTTTGAATATTTTTTCAATAGTTCAGAATGAGAATTAAAATATACAGCTAATCCTCAAATAACGGATGCAACAAAAACATAGCTCTTAAAAACCACACTTGTTGTCCATTACAGGCTTGCTGTTTGGGTAGAGAAAACAAACATCTATTTATAAACTTTCTTTATTTCCTAGGATGGGACTTCAAAGAAACTATTTTGTAATAATTTCTTTGCACATTTTCAAAACAAGAAAATCAAACTTACTCCTTTTTTTTTAGTTTCGCTGGTCATCTGTCAAAAACAAAATCAAAGACATAATCAAGGATGGTGTATTAATTTTTTAATCAAACAAAAATTTAAATAGATCTTTTCTTTGAAAAAAAATTATACATATGGATAATAATTTAAGAATTAAAATGGCATAAGATAAAGTTTTAAGAAGCGAGCTTACAGTTGGAGGATAATCTGGTTCTGGCAATAGAGGTTTTCTTTTATCCAGTGTTTTGTCTAGATTTTTTTTGGCTCCAGTTATTCTGAAATTTATGATTAGAAAAATGTATGACCTTTCAAGTTAAAATTAGCATTAATTATTAAAACACTTTAAGCTGGACATTCTTATCATCTATACTGAAGAAGATATTTTCAAGAGATTTTTTAATATGACTGAATTTTCTTTCCTTTTTTTTAAGGCAGGGATGTTGAGAGAGGATCTCACCCAGGCTGGCCTTTGAACTCACTATGTAGTCCAGTCTCATCTCCAGTTTGTGACAAAACTGCAGCCTCAACTTTCCACAGTGTTGGGATTACAGACATGAGCCACTGACTCTACCTCTGACAGAACTTTCTATGAGAATCAAATCCTAATGGCCATTAGTAATGAGAGCTTAACACTTAAATTATTCAAGAATCCTACAAAATTGAGCTAAAAATAAAATTACTTTTTCAATTATAATTTACTGATAGCTCAAAGATTAAGACCAATACAGATTAAGTCATCTCTACTCAAATGTCACCATGTTAGAGAAGGCTTCCCTTTACCCTATATTAAGTAACACTGCTGGAAGACTTCACAAGGCTTCCATCTTTCTTTCAGCTAATCTGCCATCAAGACCGAGAAAGACATGGAAACAATCTGCAGCCTCATGAGCCATAGACACATAGAGCAAAAACCAGAAATACCTAACAGCCAGATAATTTTAACTCCAAAGACTTTTTTTTCAAAGAAACACATGCCAATTCTAATTTCATTACTATTAATGTAGTACTGTGTTTCAGGAAATTTTGAGGCAGTATATCTTATTAAGCAGCAAACAAAAGTGATACTGTTTATAGACCCATATAAAGGACAATACAATGTTTTTCAAGACAAGTTCTTGCTCTGTAGCTCTGGCTGCCCTTCAACTTGCAACAATCCTTCTGCTAAGCTTCCTGGGTGCTAGAATCACAGGCATGTGCCAACATGCCTGACTATTTCTTTAAAAATTAATTCACAAGGGCTGTGAGGATAGTGCAACCATTAAAGGCTGAGGCTAAGAACCGCAAAAAAAAAAAATTAATTCACTCATTCATTTACCAACAATAGCATGCTTTGTTTTGCAATCTCTTTCATGTCAGAGCAAAGCAGAAGAAAATAAAGCTCAAAACAAAACAGCAATACACTATACTATAACATACTCTGCTCTTCTGCATTTCTTTTTTTTACAATTTATTTATTTTATGTGTGTGTGGCTGAGCACATATATGTGTACCAAATGTATCCATGGAAGTGTCTATGGAGACAAGAAAAGGATGTTGTATCCCCTCAAACTGGAGTTATAGATGGTTGGGAGCTGTCAGATTTGGGTGCTGGATACTGAATTCCAGGTCCTCTGTAAGAGCAGCAAGGGCTGTTGAGCTATTTCTCTAGCCTCCCTCCATTCTGCATTTCTTCCTCTATCATTGATCATACTTAGTCTATTTGCAAAGTGATCCTTCTCCACACAACATCTAAATATAATTCCTGAAAGTCTTAGCCCTAGATCTTCACTATTCTTAATTTCTTTTTTTTAATTTTATTTATTTTTGTTATGTATAATACTGTCTGCACGTAGGTCGGTGCACTGGTGGTGTGCAATGCTGTGGAGGTCAGAAGAGGGTGTCAGATTCCCCTGGAACTGGAGCTAAAGATGGTTCTCAGCTGCCATGTGGGTGCTGGGGATCGAACCCGGGTCCTCTGCAAGAGCGGTCGGCACTCTTAACCGTTAGGCCATCTCTCCAGCCCCTATTCTTAACTTCAATTTCCTTTCCCTCTTGCTTCATTTCCTCCTACCTAGCAATTTCAACTATTTCCCTTACCTTTAGAAATAATCTAAACTGGGTCTAATGGAACAGGCCTATAATCCTAGGTACTTGGGAGGCTAACATAGGACGATTACAAGTTTGAGGCAGGAGGATCACAATTTTAAGGCCTACCTGGGCTAGAAAGCAAACTCAAGACCAACCTGGGTAATTTAATGAGAACCTGTTTCAAAATAAGTAGTAAAAAGAAGGCCGAGGGGGCTTGAGAGGTGATTCAGCAGTTAATAGGGCATACTGCTCTTGTAGAGGATCTGAGTTCAATTCCCAGCAAGTCATGTGGCTTACAACCACTACCTCTAGCTCCAGGGGATCTGATGCCCTCTTCTGGCCTCTGTGGGTACCTAATACATGTGGCACATGCACATAAATTTTAAATATTTAAATTATTTAAATTATGCTGTCTCCCAAATTTCTGTCTCCAGTTTAGACTTCTCTTATATATACAAGTTTATAATAACACATTATTACATAAGCACTCTCCACAAGAGTTACTGATTTTAGTATTCTCCATCTATTTTCTGGACTTTTGGTTTTCTATGTATCATAGTGCCAACCACATACCTATAAAAGGCATTCCCAAAAATGTCCCAGTGACCTCCCCTGCAGTCTTCTGCCTTATGTAAACCTCTATACAGTCTCACCTATGCTACTGTGGTAACATCTGATCCATTCCTCTCCTACCACCTCAGTCTATTCTGTTTTAAAATATATGTCTTTCAGGGACTGGAGAGATGGCCTAGTGGTTAAGAGCACCAACTGCTCTTGCAGAGGACCCGGGTTCCATCCCCAGCACCCACATGGCAGCTAAGAAACGTCTGTAACTCCAATTCCAGGAGAACTCCAGTTCCAGGGGAATCTGACACCCTCTTCTGACCTCCACAGCATTGCACAACATGGGTGCACAAACCTGCATGCAGACAGTACATTCATACACATACAAAAATAAATAAAATTTTTTAAAATGTATGTATTTTAGTTTTTGTGTATTAGTGTATTGCCTGGATGTATGTAAGTGCACCCAAGATGTGCATTGCCTGTGAAGGTCAGAAGAGGGTGCTGGAGTCCCCTGGAACTGGAAGTATAGACAGTTGTTAGCTACTATATGAGTGCTGGGAATGGTTTTGATTTTTGAGAATTTTATACATATGTGCAATGAAATGTGATCATCTCTATCCCTCCATTTCCCTCTTCAACCCTCCCTGTGCATCTCCAAACATATCTCTTCTAACTTTATGCCTTTTACATTTTATTTTATGTTTTATGTTTTTCATTGAATGTTTGTGTATTTCATACATAGCATCTCAATCAGTCTTAATAGGCTTTATACCCCCTTCTCCACTGACACCTTCCCACAGCACCCCCTCCTCTGGAGTTCATACATTCTGTCATTTGTGTTAGAGCCTATTGTACCAAATTAATCTCCCCAGCCATGCCTCAGTGCAAGTTCATCCACTAAGCTCTTATCAGCTTATCCAGAGTCCCTCTCTTTTTTTTTTTATTATTTATTTATTTATTTATTTTTGTATGTGTATGAATGTACTGTCTGCATGCAGAGTCCCTCTCTTAAAGAAGGCAGTTCTTCCTCACCCAAGAGTACTCAGCTGCCAATATTTCTTCAACTAAGATTGGGTTCCGCTGCCCATTTCTGCAGTTCTATGTTGGTTTTTTTGTCTGGTCGAGTTTGCATGGGTCTCGCTGACACCATTGCTGTAGGTTCATATGAACAGGGTCCCAAGAGATATAGGATTCTATTTCCATATCGTCTTGCACCACCTCCCTGGCTCTTACAATCTTTCTGCCCCCTCTTCTGCAATGTTCCCTGAGCCCTGGGTGAGTGAGGCTGAATACAGGCAAACTGTCCATGGACCCACATTCTGTAGGCTCTTATTTTCATGGTTTCACCATTCATGACCTTTTTAGTTTTTGTCCCCCTGTTGCATGACAGATCTTTCTTAATGAGAGTTAAGAGGTTAATTTGTGTCCTCTTAGCCCCTTGTTCTAAGTTCTATGAGCCTTAGGTTGCATTGTAGATCAGTCTATTATTTTTTATGTGTATGAATGTACTGTCTGCATGTAGGTAGGTTTGCGCACCTGTGTCATGCAATGCCGTGGAGTTCAGAAGAGGGCATTGGATTCCCCTGGCACTGGAGTCAAAGACGGTTCTCAGCCGCCATGTGGGTGCTGGGAATTGAAGCCGGGTCCTCTCCGAGAGCAGTTGGCGCTCTTAACTGCTAGGCCATCTCTCCAGCCCAGATCAGTCTATTCTTTTTTTTTTTTTTTTTTTTTTTTTTTTTTGTCTTTTGAGACAAGGGTCTCCCTGTATCCCTGGCTGTCCTGGAACTCACTCTGTAGACCAGGCTGGCCTTGAACTCAAGATCCCCCGCCTCTGCCCCGATGCTAGGATTAAAGGTGGGTGCTGAGGATAAAGGCATGCACCACCATGCCCAGCTCAATCTATTCTTAATTGCCAGAACATCCTTTAAATGTAAATAATATTTCTCTGGATGTGGTGGCACACATCTTTAATTCCAGCACTCAGGAGGCAGAGGCAGGCAGATCTCTGTGAGATTGGGACCATCCTGGTCTACAGAGCTCCAGCCCAGCTGGGGCTACAAGGAGACCCTGTCTCAAAAAAAAAAAAAGAAACAAAAACTGTAGCAGATTTCATGTCATTTTCCTGTTTAGAACATTTAAAATTTTTTTTAATTATTTTTATTGATTTATTTCTGTTGTTATTTACTTCTTTTGCATGCTAGGTTGTGGTCACCCGTGTCGTTGCAATGCCGCGGAGTCTGAGAAGAGGTTTCTCGGATTCCCCATGGAAACTGGAGTTTCTCCGGAATTGGAGTTTTCAGACAGCTCTCGGCCCGCCATGTGGGTGTGCTGGCGAGCGAACCGGGTCTTCTGCAAGACGTCGGCGCTCCTAACCGCTAGGCCATCTCCCAGTCCCTGTTAGAACATTTTAACAGACATCCACTACATTATAAAATATTATGAATTCTTCATCAAGTCCTCTAGAGTCCTGCACCATCGGCTCCAAGCTCCTGTCTTCGCCCATACCAGCCATCCCCAGGCTTGTGATACTCTCATGGCATTGGCTGCTGTCAACTGACAGCATTCATATTTCAGGGATTTTGTGGTTGCTTTCCTCTTCCCTAGAGCAATTTCCTCCTGTTAATTTAAATTGCAGTCTTCCCATTCTTTGAATCTGAACTTGATTCATTATCGCCATAAGCCTTCTCTGTGGTTCTCCTGGGAATACCCTCTCTGTGGTACTCCCGGGAACACCCTCTCTGTGGTGCTCCCGGGAATACCCTCTCTGTGGTGCTCCCGGGAATACCCTCTCTGTGGTGCTCCCGGGAATACCCTCTCTGTGGTGCTCCTGGGAATACCCTCTCTGTGGTGCTCCCGGGAATACCCTCTCTGTGGTGCTCCTGGGAATACTTTCTCTGTTACTACCATACTATCTTATTTCATTTATATTTCATTCATTCATTTATTCAATCATTCATTCATTCATGCATGCATGCATGCAGGGTCTCACTATGTAGCCCAGGACTCACAATCCTCCTGCCTCAGCTTCCCCAGCGTTGAGATATCAGGCAGGCATGTGCCACTACTCCCAGTTTCTACTATCTTATTTCTTCAAAGCACCTCCCACCTAAATGTTAGTATAACTTTTTTTTTTATTTGTTTACTATCAGTCTCATCCCACTGGCACACAAATTTGATAAAGACACAGTCCTTTTCCATTTTCTAGGATCTAACCAACATGGTATACAACAGCAGGTACTTAATAACTGCAAATAAAATTATATTTAAAATGTAGAAAATATTAAAGCAACATGATAGGGATTTGATAAGGTGAGCTAGATAAGGTGATCCATAAACTAAACCTTAATTTTAGCACATGCTTTTAAACTGAGAAAAATATAGCATATTATGGAACTGCAAATAGCTTATGACAATGTAGACTAATGAAAAGCTTTAGAGTTAGAACAGTCTAACTCCTTGAGAACTCCCTTCTAAGTCTACTCAAACACTAAGTCTTCAGAATGAAGAGGCTAAGAGGCTAGAGAAATGGCTCAGAAATTAAGGGTGCCTAAGGGCAGGATTGATGGATGTTTGGGCTTGCCAAGGAAGAACCTTTGAGCATTTCCTTAAGGAAAACATGACATCTTTATCTTTTAGCAAAAAAAAAAAAAAAAAAAAATCCTCCAATTCAGGTGATATGGGTATATATGTATGTATATATGTATATATAACTATGTATATATGTACATATATTGAAGCCATACAAGTTAGAGAGAACAATAACAACAACAACAAAAAAAAATTAAGAGTGACTGCTGCTCTTCCAGAGGACCAGAGATCACTTCCCCGCACCCATATGAGGTAGCTCACAACTGCCTGTAACAACAGCTTCAGGGGACTCTGATACCTTCTGGCCTCGAAGAGCACTTGCATCCATGTGCAGATATACACACAAAAACACACAGACAGACACACAAATAAAAACAAATCTTTTTTAGAAAGAGTGAAGGGTAAAAGACCTATTGTTACACTTTTATAATACACATATATTAGTTAACATCCCTCACAAATTTAGGTTTAAATGCAAGTGATTGATGAGCTAACATAAAATATAAATCTAAGTTAACAGACTTGTTTAAGTGTAAAGAGAGTAAAATTACCAAAATTTGAATGAATATATTGACAGCATGATCAACAATATGACAGTAAAATGTAAGTCTGTTGCAAAAAATATTTATTTAAAAAAAGGCTGACCAAGAAGGGAAACAGAATGTAAAGAGAGGAGCAGGATTCTACCAGAGAGAAATTTTCTATTTTGTTGTTCAGTCAGTGTGAGTTGGAATTTTGAAGACAAGATCCTTGTCTGTTTCTTCTTTGTAAGAGTCAGGTACCTCAGAAATTCTCAGTAACTATTGAATTCAATGGAATTACCATTATAAAAGCCTTTGGTAGCTGGTACCTAAACAGTTTAAATTTGTACTAAATGGGAGTGAGTGGGTAAGGTTGGACTATTTCCTTTTGTACAGGAAAAACTTAATACTTGTAGTTGAAAGATGTTTATTAAGTATTATTTCCAATCATGTTTTGTGGCTCCCCAGTTCTTTGGTTTTACTTTCAGAGATCAGCATGATTATAATACAATGAGACATGATAGTGAGGTTACTTGAATGCAGAACTAGACCTCTTGGATCTAAATCCCAGATGTGTGAGCTGGGACAAATTATCCCTCTGTTCCTTAATTCATTATTTATTTAAAAATGAGACCTTAGGGACTGGAGAGATAGCCTAGTGGTTAAGAGCACCAACGCTCTTGCAGAGGACCCGAGTTCGATCCCCAGCACCCACATGGCGGCTAAGAACCATCTGTAACTCCAATTCCAGGAGAACTCCAGTTCCAGGGGAATCCGAGACCCTCTTCTGACCTCCGCGGCATTGCACGACACGGGTACACAGACCTGCATGCAGACAGTACATTTATACACATACAAAGATAAATAATAAAAAAATTTTTTTTTAATTAAAAAAAAAATGAGACCTTAGCGCCAGGTGTGGTGGCACACGCCTTTAATCCCAGCACTTGGGAGGCAGAGGCAGGCAGATCTTTGTGAGTTCAAGGCCAGCCTGGTCTACAGAGTGAGTTCCAGGAGAGCCAGCGCTACAGGGAGACCCTGTCTCAAAAAGACCAAAAAAAAAAAAATGAGACCTTAGCAATGGTGTTTACCTTACAGAGCTGCTGTGAGAACTGAGGTAACATGATAGGGACAATGTATGGACAAGATGCTTGTCTGGCACTGTACAGAGCTCTCCTTACAATTCTCGCTTGCTTTTCTAATTAATTTGATAATATTCCACCCATGAACAACTTACATGTTTTTAAAAAATTACGAATCTAGAACATTAAGTATTTCAGTTGAATTCCAAGCAAGAAGTACTTACAAATATACTACTTACACTAACTGATTAATTTTCTTCTGCTGCTCCTTGGATCTTCTGTACTTTAGTAGCTCACTTTGTTTTGGTGTGTCAACACCTATGTTTTTTGGGGGACAGACAATAGCTGGCAACTTCAAGTTCAAAGCACCCTTTTGTGCAGCAATGGCAGCTTTGTTAGAATCGGAAACTTCAGCTTTCTTAGGATCTGACATCTTGGTCTCCTAAAGATTAAAATATTCTATACTCTGAAGAGAAAAAGTTCATACAGCTATTATTGTAAAAGCAAGCCTCAATATATTCCTAATTCATATTTTTTCAGATTTTTGTTCCCAAGTATGAGAGTGGTTAAAGAATGACAGTTGAGATCATTGGGCAGGGATTCCAGATAGAGATCTACCAACCAACCAGTAAATAAATAAATAAATAAATAAATAAATAAATAAATAAATAAATGGACTGACTTAGGTGCTCTTTAAATTTCCCCTCAGCTCTGAAATCTTGGCTTTATTTTTTTTTATAGATGCAAATCCCAACAAAATCTATTTAAGAATGAATGCCCCTCTCCCCAAAGCTGATGTTGAATATCATTAACATTAAAAAAAATATTGTTTCATAGTCTTGCTAATGTCCTAGAAAGTGATGTTATGAGCCACAAAAATAGTCATACTCAATGGATAGCTGATGTAAAATAGCATATAAATGCTCAACAATCTAACTGTGCTATCAGCTAAATTTGCCCCAAATAGCCGCAGGGTTTGGAGAGTCCTGCCTTGAAAGAGTGTTTCTGCTGGCACCCAAGTGAAAGGAAGCAAGATACAGAGGACTGGTACCTCTTTGACTGTCCGCTTGATCACGCAGACAAGAGTTAAAAGAGTTTTCCCCCTGTGAAAAGGCAGGCGGAGGGTAACGACGGAAGGGTAAAACTTCCAGCGTCCACAGCCTCCAGCCAAGTAGCAAGTGAAAGGCGCCCACCAACGGAGTGGAAACAACATTGTCACCATGGAAACAGTCCTGGCCGATAGAAGGGCTGAATGAAGGTATCTCGAAGAGGCAGTTGTTGAACTAGGACAGATTTAGCATTACAGGTTACACCAAGTTTTCATTCAAGTGAATAGAGGGTGAGTTGCTGTTTTATTGTTTACCTTACCTTGGAAGGCTCCAGGAAATCAGGATCTTCAAATTGTGGAAAATGGCAACCGTAGAAATTGGATCCGTTGAAAAATACCTAGGGTTAAGTAAGTGGAAAAACAAGTCTTCACCATCCCCATAGCGACTTCCTGTAGCTACTGTAACTAAGCACTAAAATAATCTATCTAGTTTCTATGTTTGCTATTTGTTTATACAACACTTTCAGTAAATCCTTACCCCAAATCAAACACGTTGATGTGTGTAAACTCTGTGACTGTGCCTGAAAGAATATTGCAATTTGAAACCTACAGGAAGATTATGGGGAATAAATGAATCATGGTGACATTTGATGTCACCAAATAATGGACTTTTTTTTTTTTTGTCTTTTTTGACAGGGTCTCCCTGTAACCCCAGCTGGCCTGGAACTCGATATGTAGACCAGCCTGACTTTGAACTCATGCCTGCCTGTGCCTCCAGAGTACAGGGATTAAAGGTTTTGTGCCACCACCCTGGCACAAATAATGGATTTCACTGAGATTTCCACACATATTATCACTCGATCTTATTCCTCCTCCCACTGCTTCCTTTTCTCCACCAGAGTCCACCTTCTGCTTTTTTGTCACTATGTATATATTTAAATCAACACCTACACAGGAGAAAACATGTGATGTATGTCTGAGTCTGGTTTGTTTTAACATTATGACCTCCAGTCCTGCCCATTTCCTGCCACACTCTGTAAGCACCTTGTCCGCAAGCAGCTAGCTACAGCCTTCTCTCTGGAGTACTGAGCCATTGCATTGTATTGGTAGTTTCCAATGTCAGGCTAGGGATGGGGGTGCTGTGCTTGACCCTATCTATTTTTTCTTGCCTGAGTATATTTTCTTGAATGATTCTGTGTAAGGTACAGATGATTTCTCCTACTCCAATGGTTGTGGGGCCCTCGCTGGAGCTGGTGGGGTCTCCAGCGCTTTGGAGATGCAGTAGTGTCAATTTTCTGCTTTCCCTGACAGAACAGCTTGGCAACAATCTTTCTCGGGAACATTCTCCTTCATCCCAGCCTGGGAGGAAAAAGGCACAGCAGACTGCGAGTTGCTTTGGAGTAGCCAGCCTGGAGCAGATCTTCTGTCTAAAGCTTTGTTTTTGCAGTTTTTGGCAGTCCGTTGATTCCAGAAACATCTGAACAACTTTTAAGTGTCAGCCACCAAATGAGTTTGTTTTTAATGAGGGTACATCCTACACTACTGCCTTCCACACAGTAGGTGCCCTGTATGTATTCTTACAGCCACATTATCAGTCCAGGGGTCTTGCAGGGTCACCATCTAGGGGTCAGGGTAATTTTCTCATCCAATTAAAGAATTAAAAGCCAAGAAAAACCTCAGACTAGTAGAGACCACCAGGCAAAAAAAACTTTTATTCAAAGATGAAGATTTATATATGCAGTCACACTTAGAGAAGCCCTCCACAAGTGGAGAGGGGACTCAGAAACCAAAAGCCAACCCCCCCCCGCCCCCAAATTTGGATTGGTAAATTTAAACAAAGCCAAGAAGGGTAATAAGTCAGAGTTCTAAGCTGAGATCTGTCCAGGGCTATGGGATTCTTATCAGGTCAGTTGAAGGGGCCCTGCTTGGAGTTTAAAAAATAAGGCCTTCCTGGCAGACCAAGCAGCAGCAGAAATTATGCCATCTTTAACTCTCGGTGACCATTAGCTTATTAAAGACTTAGTTCCTTACAGTTGTGACTTCAGTGAGAGAACAAACTTAATACAACTGCCCATAGTTTGTTACAGCAAAGTATCTGTGGAAAACAGTACTTTTATGTGTTTGTGACAGTTTGGGGAATGCTAATTTGGTGAGACTGAACTACCAAGGCTAAAATGGAAGGCAACAATCTTTCCATATGATGCATGCACCTCTCAGTTAATTCAATCAACACTAATTTAGTGATGCACTGAAGAGATTTTGTAGATATAATTCAAATTACTGGGAAACTCAGTCTCAGTCTGATTTTTTTAAGTCTTTTAAAAATTAAATATCTACTCAACCTTTTGTTAATTTAAAAAACTGGATCAGGGGTTAGAGAGATGGCTCAGTGGTTAGCAGCACTGGCTGTTCTTTTGGAAGACCCAGGTTGAAATCCCAGCACTCACATGGTGGGAACTGTCTATAATTCCAGTTCCAGGGGATCTGATGCCCTCTTCTGCTCTCCACAGGCATTACACACCATGAGTGTACTTACATACATGCAGGCATAACACTCAGACAACATTAACAAATTAATTTTTAAAAATTGGATCATTTATGCTGGGCGTGGTGGTGCATGCCTTTAATCCTAGCACTTGGGAGGCAGAGGCAGGTGGATCTTTGTGAGTTCAAGGCCAGCCTGGTCTACAGAGTGAGTTCCAGGACAGCTGGGGCTACAGGGAGACCCTGTCTCGAAAAGACCTCCCCCGCCAAAAATTGGATCATTTTACTGAAGAAATCATGTTATTAGTTTAGGATGGCTGGCGGGGGTGGGGTGGTGGTGGTGGGGTGTCTTGAGGCCAAAGGACAACTTTGTGTAACCAGTTCTCTCTCGCCATCTTTATGTAGGGAAGCTCTAGGCAGTGAACTCACACTGTTAAGCTTTTGTGAAAAGCTCTTTGTTCCCCCAGCTGAGGCATCTCACCAGACTGGATTTAACTTGAAAAAATTATCATTTTCATTTTATGTGTATGAGTGTATTGCCTTCATGTAGGTGGGTGCACTTGTGTTGTGCAGTGTCTGTGGGAAAAGGTGTTGGAGTCTGCTGGAACTGGTGTTTTGCATGGTTGTTAACCACCACATAGGTGCTGGGGATTGATCCAGCTCTTCTGCAAGAGTAGCCAGTGTTTTTAACTGCCAAGCAAACTCTCCAGCCCCTTATTTAACTTTTTTAACACTGATATTTTAAGAGTTCTTTATATAGCAGGGCATAGAGGTACTCACCCTTAATCCTAGCAGAGGCAGAGACAAGCAGATCTCTGTGAGTTCAAGAGCAGCCTCATCAAACTGAGTTCTAGACTAGCTGGGGCAATAGGGAGACTCTGTCTCAAAAACAAAACAAGACAAAACACCCTACAAATGAAAATTTCTTTATATAATCTGCATACAAGTCTTTTTCCCAACTTAATATTTTATTTATGTTTATGGGTGTTTTGCCTACATGTATGTAAGTGCACCTGTGTTGTACAATGCCCCAGGAGGTCAGAAGAGGACATCAGATCCCCTGGAACTGGAATTATGGATGGTTGTTAGCTGCCATGTGGATGCTGGAAACTGAATCTGGGTCCTCTGCAGGAGCAGCCAGTGCTCTTTTTATTTTTTATGTGTATGAATGTACCGTCTGCATGTAGGTTTGTGCACCTGTGTCGTGCAATGCCGCGGAAGTCAGAAGAGGGTGCCAGGTTCCCCTGGAACTGGATGTTAAAGATGGTTCTTAGCTGCCATGTGGGTGCTGGGAATTGAACCCGGGTCCTCTGCAAGAACAGTTGGTGCTCTTAACCACTGAGCCAACTCTCCAGCCCTGTTCCACCCTTTGCTTAATGACTTTGAAGAGAAAACATTTTTAACTTTGATAAAGTCCAACATATGTTTTTCATAAATTGTGATTTTTAAGGTCATCTACAAAAGACAGTTAACTTCAGGGCTGGAGAGATGGCTCAGTGGTTAAGAGCACTGACTGCTCTTGCAGAGGACCTGGGTTTGATTCCCAGCACCCACATGGTATCTAAGAACCATTTTTTTTTTAATTTTTTTAATTTTATTTATTTATGTGTATGAATGTACTGTTTTGCATGTAGGTCTGTGCACCCGTGTCGTGCAATGCCGCGGAGGTCAGAAGAGGGTCTCGGAATCCCCTGGAACTGGAGTTCTCCTGGAATTGGAGTCACAGACGGTTCTCAGCCGCCATATGGGTGCTGGGGATCGAACCTGGGTCCTCTGCAAGAGCGGTCGGCGCTCTTAACCGCTAGGCCATCTCTCCAGCCCAGCTAAGAACCATCTTTAAGCTGGGCATGGTGGTGCATGATTTTATTTTATTTTTTTATTATTAATTTTATTTATTTCTGTATGTGTATGAATGTACTGTCTGCATGCAAGTTTGTGCACCCGTGTCGTGCAATGCCGCGGAGGTCAGAAGACAGTCTCGGATTCCCCTGGAACTGGAGTTCTCCTGGAATTGGAGTTTCAGACGGTTCTCGGCCGCCATGTGGGTGCTGGGGATTGAACCTGGGTCCTCTGTAAGAGCGGTTGGCGCTCTTAACCGCTAGGCCATCTCTCCAGCCCTGGTGCATGATTTTAATCCCAGCAGTCCAGAAGCAGAGGCAGGCAGATCTCTGTGAGTTCAAGGGTAGCCTGGTCTACAGAGTGAGTTCCAGGACAGCTGCTGCAGGGAGACCCTGTCTCAAAAACAAAAACAAAAAAACAAACAAAAAACAGATAACTTCATGAAGGTTTTTTTCTTCTAATTTTATGTTTTGCTCAGTTAATTTTTGTAGATGTTTACAGGTATGGATCCAAGTTCATTTTTTCCGTAAGAATACACAAATGCCCTAGTATCATTTGCTGAAAAGATTGTCTTGACCCCACTGATGTGTCCTGGTAGCCTTGTTTAAAAAAAAATCTCTTGATGGGGACTAGAGAGATGGCTAAGCAATAAGAACATTGGCTGCTTTCAGAGGACCTGGGTCAGTTCCCAGCACCCCCATGGCAGCCTACAACTATCTGTAACTACAGTTCCAGTGGGTCTGGTGTCCTCCTCAGCACAAGGCATGCAGACTGAAGGTGTGTCCCACCACATCCTGCACCAGCTGAAATTTTGGATAGATCATATGCTTTTAAAGAAATTCCTGATTGTTGGAGCATTGGATTATGTGGGAATGAAACTTTGTGTGTGGCTTGAAGCAAGAACTTGTAAGACCTGTCCCAGATCTCCAGTTATCTGATATCTCTGTGGGCATTCAGAGTTATCTGTAGGAGGAAGATTCGGGATATTACAATGATTCTTGCTTCACCCTATCTCCACAAATTTCCAGGCCCCTTCCCTTGAGGCATTGAGCAAAATGTCACACCTCTAGTTACCTGTTGCACAAACTGGAGCTCTGCAGCCCCCCCCCAATTAGAACCAAGGTGGCTCACCCCTCCCTTCTGCCTGCTCCCCACTTCCTTGCCCAGAACACAGTAGCCTTCAAATATATAGACTTCATTAACAGAAAATAAATGGAGTTCCTATTCTCCCCGCTCTCCGCGTGTGAGTTCATTCATTTCCACTGGTGATCTCCTGTGGTTTTTTTCCCTCCTCCTTTCTTGTGGGATCAAAGCCTAGAGACTGTCGTCCTGCAGGCAGGAGACAAGTCCTGGAGCTGAGCCAAGAAGGGAAGGACAGCATGTGGAATGTGGTCACTCCTGACTCAAAGACACTGAACAATGACAGGATTATTGGCCTGTTGTGCACAGAGATTGGTTGCTTTGGCCAGACCAGCTGAAGAACAGGGTATAAGCCAGGTGCTTCAGCCAGGTGGATTGTTGGATTGTTGGCTTGTGCACCTGGGGGGGGGGTGAAGATACCCAGCCAGCTGGAACACAGCCAAAACAACACTGAGCAAAAAGAGCAGTACAAGGGGATCACTATACCAGACTTCAAACTATACTACAGGGCTATAGTCATAAAAACTGCATGGTACTGGCACAAAAACAGACTTGTAGACCAATGGAACAAAACTGAAGATCCAAACCTGAGCACATACAATTTCAGCCACTTCATATAAGGGGGCCAGGAAGACTCAATGGAAGAAAGACAGCTAGCATCTTCAGCAAATGCTGTTGGCAAAACTGGATCACCACTTGTAGAAGAATAAAATTAAACCCCTACCTCTCGCCCTGTACAAAAATCAACTCCAAATGGATCAAATACCTCAACGTGAATCCCAAAACTCTGAAAGTGATAGAAGAAAAAGTTGGCAGCAACCTACAAGACATAGGTGTAGTAAAAGACTTTCTAAATCAGACAGTAGCTGCGTAGGAAATAAGGTCGACAATGGACAAGTGGGACCTCATTAAACTCAAAAGCTTCTTGCAGAGGATGTGAAAGGCTCTTATCCTAGGGGTGGTGAGGACTACCAGAGGTAGGGGGTGGGGGAAGCTTCTGTCAGATTGTTTCAGGGAAGTGAAAACCCACAGAGTGGGAGGAAATCTTCACCGCTGATACATATGACAGAGAATTAACTTCCAGAATATATAAACTCAAAAAGCAAAGAACTAAGAGAACAAATGACTCACTCAAAAGATGGAGTAAAGAGCTGAATAGAGACTTCACAAGTGAGGAAATAGAGATGGCTGAGAACATCTCTTTTTTTATTTTATTATTATTGTGTGTGAGTGTATTGTCTGCATGTAGCTTGGTGCACCCGTGTTGTGCAATGCTTCAGAGGTCAGAAGAGGGCATCAGATTCCCCTGGAACTGGAGTTAAAGATGGTTCTTAGCCACCATGTGGGTGCTGGGAATCGAACTCAGGTCCTCTGCAAGAGCAGTTGGTGCTCTTAGCTACTGAGACTTAAAAAGTATTGAACATCGCTAATAATTAAGGAAATGCAAATTAAAACCACTTTAAGATATCATCTCACTCCAATAAGACTGGCTAGGCTCAAGAAAACATGATACCAAAAGCTGAAGAGGTGTGGGGAAAGGGGAACACTCATCTCCTGCTGGTGGGAATGTAAACTCATACAACCACTATGAAAAGCAGTGTGGAAAACACTTAAAAGACTCAAAATGAGCCTACCACTTGACCCGGCTATACCACTCCTAGGTATATACCCATAAGACTCATCCTACCACAGAGATAAATACACAGCTATGTTTATTGCAGTTCTCTTCATGATAGGGAAGAGCTGGAACCAACCCAAGTGCCCCTGAACCACTGAGTGGATAGAGAAAATGTGGTACATCTACACAATGGAATTCTATGCAGCAGTAAAGAAAGATGACATTATGAAATTTGCAGGTAAATGGATGGAACTAGAAGATATAATGTTAAGTGAAGTAACACAGTCCCAGAAAAACAAACAACGAATGGTATCACTCATCCATAGATGCTACCACCAAGTACCTAGTTGTAAGGCAAACTGAGCAACATTAATGTTATATTCCTCATGATCTGAAAATAACTGTGCTCTTATATTGTGAATCCTTAAACAGGTTCTAGAATTAACCTACCATTTATTTTCAGACTTTGGTTTTTGGTATATGGGTGGAGGGTATGTATGCATATTTTAGAGTAATGTAAAATCAAAATGGAAAAATGTGAATCATGAAATATGGAAACAACATAGTTTGTTTTCAAATGACATAATTTTAGTATAAGTGTGACATATACACAATGTATATATGCCTATCTTGAAGCAATACAAGTTGGAGGGAACAACAACAACAAAAGAACCAGGACAAAACAAAACAACCGACTGAAACAGTGAAGTTCTCCCCAAAACAGTAATCCTCTGCTTTGGAAAAACTCTGGAAATACTGAGAAAAAGATGCAACACAGAGCAGAATGCATGAACTCTGGTGAAGTGGGGGACATGGAAAGGGAAATGAGTCTAAATTGGATTAAGAAATGATGTATGGGGGCTGGAGAAATAGCCTAACGGTTAAGAGCACTGACTGCTCTTACAGAGGACCCAGGTTCGATCCCCAGCACCCACATGGTGGCTAAGAACCATCTGTAACTCCAATTCCAGGAGAACTCCAGTTCCAGGGGAATCCGACACCCTCTTCTGACCTCCTCGGCATTGCACGACCCAGGTGCACAAACCTACATGCAGACAGTACATTCATATACATACAAAAATAAATAAAAATTTAAAAAAATTTTTTAAGAAATGTATGATGCATAAAAGTTTAATAAAAATAAAAAGTATATTAACAAAACAAAAAAAGAAATTCTGTAAACTTAATTTACAGCTGATAAGCTTTCCCTGAAAGCTTCAGCTCTGAACTCCAAAATACGATTTTTAAAACCAATTAAACTAAAAGCCTTTATTATTTAAAAGATTAATATTACATAAAATGTGATTTGCTAGTTAGTCCTAGTGGCATAGATCTGTCATTCCTCACTAATGAGGCTGAGACAACAGGACAAGTTTGAGACCAGTCTGGATTCACTGAGGTAATGTATCAAAAATCAAAACAAAACACCAAAAAAATGACATTCTGTGACACATCTCAAAATCAAGAATAAGACTCTTCGGCTGGGGGTTGGAGAGATGGCTCAGTGGTTAAGACCACTGGTTGCTTTCACAGAGGAACTAGGTTAGATTCCAGGCACCCATATGGAGGTTAACAACCCTTTGTAACTCCAGTTCCAGGAGATCCCGATGCCCTCTTCTATCCTCTCTGTGCATTGCAGAACACTGGTGCACTTACATACATATGTGCAGGCAATACAAATGTACACATTAAAATATTTAAAAACCTAAATGGGGAAATGACAGAAACATTCCCTTTAAAGGTAGGAACTCGGCAAGGCTGCCCCCTGTCACCACTCCTCTTCAATATAGTGTTTGAAACACTTGCTAGAGCAATAAGGCAAGAAAAGGATATTAAAGGAGTACTAATTGGAAAAGAGGAAGTCAGGCTATCCCTATTTGCTGATGATATGATTGTTTACTTAAGGGATGCTAAAAACTCCACCAGAAAACCCCTAGAAACGATTAACAGCTTCAGCAAAGTGGCAGGATACAAAATTAACCTTAAAAAAAAAAATCAATGGCCTTTCTTTACATCACGAACAAGCAACTGCAGAAAAAATTCAAAGAGACCTTCCCACTCACAATAGCCTCAAAAACAATAAAATACCTAGGAACAGGGGCTGGAGAGATAGCCTAGTGGTTAAGAGCGCCGACCGCTCTTACAGAGGACGCCGGTTCGATCCCCAGCACCCACATGGCGGCTAAGAACCGTCTGAAACTCCAATTCCAGGAGAACTCCAGTTCCAGGGGAATCCGATACCCTCTTCTGACCTCCGCGGCGTTGCACGACACGGGTGCACAAAACTTGCATGCAGGACAGTACATTCATACACATACAGAAATAAATAAAATTAATAAAAAAAAAAAACCTAGGAACAAACCTGACCAAGAACGCCCAAAAGATCTCTCAACAAAAAATTTAAACTTTAAGAAAGAAATGGAAGAAGACATCAGAAGATGGAAAAACCCCCATGCTAAGGCATGGAAAAAAAAATGTAAACAAATGTCCATTTTACCAAAAACTCTTGTATAGTATTTAACACAATCCCAATTCAAAATCCCCAAGAGTTTCTTCACAGGCTTGAAACAAAAGTTCTATAATTCATTTGGAAAAACAAAGACCCCAAATATAGCCAAAACACCCTGAGTGAAAGAGCTACACAGGGGATCTCTATCCAGACTTCAAAACTATATCTACAGGGTATAGTCATCAAAAACGCCTGGTATGGTCACAAAAACAGACCTGTGACCAAGGGCAAAAACTGAAGATCCAAATCTGAGCACATACCATTTCCGCATCTTATATTTGACAAGGGGCCAAGAAGACACAATTGGAGAAAAGACAGCTCTTCAGCAAGTGTGTTGGCAAAACTGGATCACCACTTGTAGAAGAATGAAATTTAAACCCCTACCTCTCGCCTGTACAAAAGTCACTCCCAGATGATCAAAGACCTCAAGTGAAACCCCAAACTCTGAAGGCGAGAAGAAAAAGTTGGCAGCAGACTACAAGACATAGGCATAGGAAAAGACTTCCTAAATCAGACACAGCTCAAAGAATTAAGGTCGACAATTGACAAATGGGACCTCATGCAATACTCAAAAGCTTCTGTACATCAAAAGAAACAATCAAGGAAGTGAAGAGAAATCCCACAGAGTGGGAGGAAACCTTCACCTGCAGATACATCTGACAAAGCATCGATTCCAGAATATAAAACTACTCAAAAAACAAAGAAAAAAGAAAAACAAATGACCCACTCAATAGATGGAGCAAAGAACTGAACAAAGACTTCACAAGTGAGGAATTAGAGATGTCTGAGAAACACCTCAAGAACTGTTCAACATCACTAATCATTAGGAAATGCAAATCAAAACCCTTTAAGATATCATCTTACTCCAATAAGACTGGCTAAGGATCAAGAAAACAAATGATACCAAGTGCTGGAGAGTTGTGGGGAGGGGAACACTCATCCACTGCTGGTGGGAATGTAAATCATGTAGCCACTATGGAAAGCAGTGGGAAACCCTTGGAAGACTTGGAATGAACTTGCCACCTGACCCAGCCATACCCACTCCTGGCATGTACCCTCAAACTCAATCTTACCACAGAGATACAGCACGGCCATGTTTATTTCAGCTCTCTTCACAATAGCAAGGAAGCTGGAACAACCTAAATGCCTCAAACTGACGAGTGTAGAGAAAATGTGGACATATACAATGGGTTCTATGCAGAAGTAAAAAAAGACGACCTCACGAGCTTTGCAGGAAATGGCTGGAGCTAAGGACATAATTCTGAGTGAAGTAACACAGTCCAGAAAAACAAACAACGAATGGTATTCCTCATCTGTGGATGCTATGCCAATTACCTAGTTGTATTTCTTGTGTAGGGCCCCCTGAGCTTTTTGTCCAACAGTTGGCGTATATGCATATTTGCGAAAAAAACAACAACAACAGAAAGACTGCATCAAAAATTGACTGAAACAGTGAACTTCTGCTCAAAACAGTCAACTTCCCTCATGGAGAATATTGAGAAAGACTGAAGAAAGAGATGAAAAGCTGTTTGGCAGAATGCATGAGCTCTGGCGGGGTGGGGAGTGGGGGGAACACGGGTCTAGATTTGTTAAAAGAATAAATTTATGTGAAAAAAATATTTTTTTAAAAAAGAGTAATACTATAACAGCACTCAATTAGCTTGCCTGAAGCAAAGTCATACATTCAACCACCATCTTCTTTTCCCTCTTTTTTCGGGGAATGGACTGTGGCTTAGCCCAAGAGCCCTTACCTTACATAAGGGATGCCCTGGGTTGGAAAGGAAAGAAAACAAAAACAAAAACCAGAATGTGCTACTCAGTGTGGTGGAGGAATCTTTCCTCGATGCTACTCGCCCCTGGGCTTACGGTTCCAATCATTCAGGACTTCTTGGTCTATAAGAAAACAAAGGTCATTCATATTTCAAGAGTTTTACATTATTTTGTTTTGGGGGACAAGGACTCACTATGTAGCCTTGGCTGGCCTGGAACTCGGTATGTAGACCAGGCTGGCCTCGAATACACCTGCTTCTTCCTCCCCAGTGCTGGGATTAAAGGGGTGAGTCAACAGCCTGTATTTCAAAAAAAAAAAAAAAAAAAAAAAAAAAAAAGAGCCTGGTGGTGGTGCACGCTTTAATCCTACCACTTGGGAGTCAGAGGCAGGCGGATCTTTGTGAGTTCAACAAAGGCCAGCCTGGTCTACAGAGTGAGGTCCAGGACAGCTGGGGCTACAGGGAGACCCTGCTCTCGAAAAGACCAAAAAAAAAAAAAAAAATTGGACATAGAAATAAAATAATAGGAATCCCAGTCAAATCTCAACTTCAGATAAGTATGGGGGCAGTTAAGCAAGTTGCCTTTTTTATTCCTTCACTGAAATTTTAACCAAGTCCTGTGTTTTTATTTGCTAAATCTGCCAACTCTAAATAGAGGTCTACCAGTCTTTACTAGTGAACACGAACAGCCTTCGACAACTTATCAGCACTGTCAGTACTGTGTGCCTTCATCGCTTCTTCCCGCTTTCACAGTTCCAAGGTTAGACCTTATCCATGCTGTTTAGCCAACATAGAACGCGAGGCTGTCAGCTGGTCAAGACTAACAGCGCTGCTAGCTAGCTAAAGGCGCAGGTCGCCGCCACGGCTAACTTCACAAATCACATCCGGAAGAGGGCGAGCAGTTGCGCACGCGGTGGAGGGGACCGCCACTTTCCCCGCCCCGAATGAAACTCTACAACTGAGTGAGATTGCCCACGCCAGCGCGGCGCCCAGCCCTGGGCGCTAGAACGAGAACGCCGGCTGTGACTGACAGGACCGTAGTCTTCCGCCGCCCAGCCACTTCCGGTTTCACAAGCCTTCCCTTCCTTCCTTAGCCCGCACTTTCGACAAAACTATGGGGGTAGAGTTTTGGAGCCTGGTGTTTCCCTCTGGCACCTTGGTACTCCATTCCGTCTTCTTTCCCTTTAGCCCATGCCAAATATAAAAGTGGAGCGCTATATGTCGACACAAACGTGGCTGTGGAGAGAAGGAGTGGGCTTGACGAAAGTGCGAATCTAAAACGCCGTGCACCTCCGCCTCGCCGACCGGAAGTTTCCAAGTCTGAATGGCCCTCGGAGCCGGTTCCTGCGGCATGTTTGTGTCCGCTAGACCCCGGGCGACTCTTCGGCCTCTGGTCTGATCCGCCGCCAGGTTCATGTGGAGGCTTCTTCCAGGCCGCGCCGCGCTTCGTGGGGTGCGGTCGGCGGTGGGGCGGCGCAGCTGGGCCGAGGCGGCGTCCAACGAGGCGGTGGACAGGATGGAGCGCGCCGTGGTGCGCTGTGTGCCCTCGGAGCCCAAGCTCAGCCTGTCGTTCGCGCTGGCAGACGGCAGCCACAAGAACATGCAGCGCGACCAGAGCGAGCCGCTCGGCCGGGCCCTCAGCCGCATCGCCACCAACGCCCTCAAGGGCCACGCGAAGGCCGCGGCTGCCAAGAAGAGCCGCAAGAACCGGCCGCCTTCGAGCGGCGGCGCGGCGGGGCCCGGGCCGGAGCAGCCCGCAGCCTGCGAGCCGGTGGTGAGGCTGTACTACCGCGAGGAGGCCGTGGCGGAGGACGTGCTCAACGTGGACGCCTGGCAGGACGGCGCGGTGCTGCAGATCGGCGACGTCAAATACAAGGTAGAGCGCAACCCGCCCACCTTCACCGAGTTGCAGCTGCCGCGCTACATCATGGCGGGCTTCCCTGTGTGCCCCAAGCTCAGCCTGGAGTTTGGGGATCCTGCCAGCTCTGCCTTCCGCTGGTACAAGGAAGTGCAGCCCGGAGCGGCAGAGCCGAGGGGCAGTGGCCCTGCGTCCCCGCCTTCTTCCCGGTGGGCCGAGACGGGCGTGAACGAGCGCGTGTACACGCCGTGCAACGCCGACGTGGGGCTGCGGCTGAAGCTGCACTGCACGCCGGGCAACGGGCAGCGCTTCGGGCCAAGCCGCGAGCTGGAGAGCGTGTGTCCGGTGGAGGCCGGGCCTGGCACCTGCACCTTTGACCACCGGCACCTGTACACCAAGAAGGTGACAGAGGACGCGGCCATCCGCACGGTCTCCTACAACGTCCTGGCCGACACGTATGCGCAGACGGAGTTCTCGCGGACTGTCCTGTACCCGTACTGCGCGCCCTACGCGCTGGAGCTGGACTACCGCCAGAACCTGATCCAGAAGGAGCTCACAGGCTACAACGCCGACCTCATCTGCCTGCAGGAGGTGGACCGCGCTGTGTTCGCTGACAGCCTGGTCCCCGCCCTCGAGGCCTTCGGGCTGGAGGGTGTGTTTCGAATCAAGCAGCACGAAGGCCTGGCCACGTTCTACCGGAAGTCCAAGTTCAGCCTCGTTAGCCAGCACGACGTTTCTTTTCAAGAAGCTCTGGAGTCCGACCCACTGCACCAAGAACTGCTGGAGAAACTGCGTCTGTATCCACTGGCGCAGGAGAAGGTGCTGCAGAGATCGTCTGTCCTCCAGGTGAAGTCCGTTAGCTTCATCTTCGCCATTCTTAGCGACCTCGGGCTGGGGGCATGGTGTTGGTGCTGGAAAGCCAACTCTCTAGGTTTTATCTAAAAGTGTGTGCCCGGTCCTTGCGTTAATTGAGCGCGTATTCACTTGAGCACTCCTCGAGCCACAGCTTGCCCCGAACCGGGTCGATTGGCACAATCTTAGTGCTACAACCCGGGGAATGAGATGCACACTAAATTCCATAGTAACAAGAGCAGATCTTTTCCGACTACTTGGCAAGCACGGTTTGGGCACATTTTAAAGGAATTTCAAGTGTAAATGCCTGGCGGGTTTTTAACACGTTTCATAACTGACAACTGGTAATTTTTTTAAGCTTCATTGGCTTTTTAAACCTTCACAGTAATCTCGGGTCTGATTTAGGGGTGTCATTCTAATTTTTTAAATTGGGAAAACGGTCAGATGGCCTGAGGGTCACAGAACTCGGAGCCACGATTCTTAGCCAGGAGACTGGGTGTGAAATGCTAATGTGTGAACATTTTGTTTTTGTCCAACTAGTTTTGTTCCAAGTAAAATGAGCGTCTCCCCTTTTTATAAAGTGCCATTGTGTTTTGCACCAGTGCTTAAGTTCATTTAATTGAATACACACAGAAACCTCAGTGAGGTGATGACACAGTCTATTTACCATTATGGCACTGAAAAGTGTCTTGCTCAAAGGCACACAGCTATAAATACTATACTTTTCCAGCAGTTCTGCACAACTCCGGAGCCTGTGCTTACCCACTTGAGAACCATCTCCAATCTAAAATTTATTTTTCATAGTTCTATATATTGGGGTGTTATTAAGTGTTACATTTAATTATATTGACATATTAAAACATACATCAGATTAATGATTATGATCTTCGATTAGGAAGATATGGAATAAACAGCTCATATAGTCTTAAGAACATTCGAGAACTTGGCACGAACTGAACTATTGGCACTTCCTGTTTATTTTAGATTTCAGTTCTTCAATCTACAAAGGACTCTTCTAAAAAGATATGTGTTGCTAATACCCATCTCTACTGGCACCCAAAAGGTAGGTTCTGTAAGTGACTTGAGGCTGCGAAAATTGTTTTACACCGATCTATTTTGCTTTTTTTTTTTTTTTTTTTTTTTTTTTGTCTCCTTGTAGTTCCTGCCTGGCCTGGAACTTGCTGTGTAGAGCAGGCTGTCCTCTTACCTCACAGAGATTTGCCTGCTCCCCCCACTCCCACCCTTCCTGTGCTGGGACTAAAGGCGTGTGCCACCATGCCTGACATTTTATCTTGCTTTTTTATTGTTTATTTTCAGACTGTCCCAGAACTCACAATCCTCCTGCCTCAGCCTCCTCAGTTGTGAGATTACAGGTTTGTGCCAATCACTCCAGCACTATATAGACATTTATCTTCAGTATCACCCAAGTAATGTAGATGACTTAAATATGATTTAAGATTGTTAAAGCTGTTTTACAAAAATATTTATCTTGGGGCTGGAGAGATGGCTCAGTAGTTAAGAGCACCAACTGCTCTTGCAGAGGACTGGGGTTCAATTCCCAGCTTGGCGGCTAAGAACCTCTTTTAAGCCCAGTGTGGTGGCGTAGGCCTTTAATCCCAGTGCTTGGGAGGCAGAGGCAGGTGGATCTCTGAGTTCAAGGCCAGCCTGGTCTATAGGGCTAGTTCCAGGTCAACTGGGGCTACCCCCCCCAAAAAAAAATTATCTTGGGCCTGGTAATATGGCTCAGCTGGTAAAAGTGTTCGCTGCCAAACCTGATGACCTGGGTTACATCCTCAAGATGAGAGAACTCACCGAAGTTGTCCTCCAGTTTCCACATGCACCCAGAAACATTAAGAATGTCACCAGGGCACTATAGTTTGTGAGGTTTTTTTTTAATGGGAAAGTTTCATACTTTAAAAAAATTTATTTTTTATGTGGATGAGTGTACTCTCTACATGTAGGTTGGTGCACCTGTGTTGTGCAGTGCCGCAGAGGTCAGAAGAGGGCGTCTGATTCCCCTGGAACTGGAGTTAAAGACAGGTCTTAGCCGCCATGTGGGTGCTGGGAATCGAACCCGGGTCCTCTGCAAAAGCAGTTGGTGCTCTTAACGGCTGAGCCATCTCTCCAACCCCGTTTGTGAGGCTTTTTAAAAACACAAACTTTAGGGGTTTAGGGGCTGGAGAGATGGCTCTGTGGTTAAGAGCACTGGCTGTTCTTGCAGAAGACCCAGGTTTGATTCCCAACACTCACACGGTGGCTAACAACCTTCTGTAACTCCTTAAAGAGTACCGTTTTTTTTTTTTTTTTGTAGGTGGATATATTCGTCTCATTCAAATGGCAGTAGCCTTGGTTCACATTAGACATGTCTCATGTGATCTGTATCCTGGTATACCTGTTATATTTTGTGGAGACTTTAACAGTACGCCATCAACAGGAATGTACCATTTTGTCATCAATGGCAGCATTCCAGAGGATCATCAAGACTGGGCTTCCAACGGGGAAGAGGAGAGATGCAGCATGTCTCTCACACATTTTTTCAAACTGAAAAGTGCTTGTGGCGAACCTGCTTACACAAATTATGTTGGTGGCTTTCATGGATGTCTAGATTACATTTTCATTGACTCAACTGCTTTAGAGGTTGAACAAGTGATTCCATTACCTAGTCATGAAGAAGTTACCACCCACCAGGCCTTACCTAGTGTTTCTCATCCTTCTGATCACATAGCACTTGTATGTGATTTAAAATGGAAATAGATTTCACTTAATGGAATGAAGGTCCGGAAAGGAAGTTACTTTTCAGAAAATTTAATATGAATCAAAGCTTATATATAGCTTTCAAAGAGAAATCTAGACACTAAGGTAAAAGTTTATGGTCATTCCCTACTAGTTATGTTTCAGATGGCACAAACTAATTCATAATGTTTGCATCATATTTGTCTTTCCTTTTTTTAATTTCCTACACTTGGAGAAAAAAATATATGATTAGCAAGAATTATAAGTGGTTTTTTAAGAATTTTTTAAGGGCCATTTGAATTTAATCTCATGATTTTTTTTGTTCATAACACATTTCTCATTGAATTATGTTCATATAATTGGAAGCATACAGGTTAAAGGTTGGAGACTTCAGTCCTGACACACAATACATCTGAATCTACCACTACCTCAATTTGGTTAGAATTTATTTTAATTCTGGAGCTTTAACAAAAAGATAAAAATACACCATCACTGATTATCACTTCTGCTTCAATTAGCAAGGCCTTTTCATTCTCTATTTTTAGCATTTCATTTTGTATACAAATGATAGCACAGATGCACAGATCTGTATTCTCATCCTTATTTGAGCTCATTTTAATGAGTACATGCACACTTTAGAATTCAGAGTAGCATCCTAACCTGAACCCTTTGTCTTAAATCACTTGCTCATGAAAAATATTCATAAACAGGGTACTTAACCATATTTAAAGGGATATAGCACAATTATGAGAAATTACTGACAGGGGCTTCAAACTAGATAAACCATTGAACATTTCTATGCTAGAAGAAATGTTTCCAAAATTGTCAGTTGTTATAAATAGGAAGAAGTAGCTGGGCATGATGCTTTATGCCTGTAATCCTAGCAATTAGCAGACTAAGGCAGGAGGATTGCTTGGAGTTCAAGACTAGTCTAGATGAAATAGAGAACTAAAGCCAGCCTGGACTACATAAAAACAAGGGGATATTGGGGCATTTGTCTTTATCTGAAAGAAGAAACCTTATAGACTCAAGCATTGTAGTTTGAGTTACAGAACAAGACCACATAGCTTATATATTGTAAAAGAAAAATATTAAGCCAAACTTTAGTAGCCAATTACAAGTTGTATTGATTAGTGTCTACTCGGGATAACTAGGGTATACTAACTCAGTTTGTCACCATACCTTATTGGTAAGTGTGCTGGATAGCTTTAGTGTCAACTTGACACACCTGGGTTGAGGGAGCCTCAATTGGGGAATTGGCTCCATTGGATTGGCCTGTGGCCACATCTGTGGAGTATTGTCTTGATGGTGGAGCAGTGTGGGAGGGCCCAGCCCACAATGAGTAGTGCCACCCTGGGCAGGTTGTTGTGTACTGTATAAGGCGGGCTGGGCATGAGCCAGGGGAGCAAGCCAGTGAACAGCACTCCTCCATGGCCTATGCTTCAGCTCCTGCCTCCAGGTTCCTGCCCTGAGTTCCTGCCTTGGGCTCCCTAAGTGACGAACTGTGACCCAGGAGATGTAAGATGAATAAGCCCTTTCCTCCCCAAGTTGGTGTCGGTCAGTGTTTTGTCACAGCAATGGAAGACAAACTAGGACAGTAAGTGTGTTAGCTGTTGTTTCTGACGTTCAGGAAAACTGTAGTACATCCTATTCCTGCAATTTTTAGCTTGGTGAAAGCCTCTTACCCTTTGAAAAGGTCTGATTTTCCAGTTATGAATTCACTTGCTTCAAACTCATTTCTGAACCCAATACCATGAGAACTTTCCTCTTCTGATAATGTAGTCTTCTCCACAGTCTTGTGTTTTCATATTCTTTCAGATACCCTTAAGCTTAGGAAATTTGAGAATATAACATTTCACTTGCACTTCACATTGAACCTTAAGTATTTAAATCATTTGAAAAAGATTAAGGTGGCAATTTCTTGGGATCTTGCTTAAAAAAAGCTGATAAAAAGTTGATGCTACCAAATTGTGCCTTCTAAGTATGGTGATGTGAGGTTTTTGTTTCACATGCTGGGGATCAAATTCAGGGGCACTGAGCTGCATTCCCAGCCACCTGCATGCCATTTTTTTTAAAAGAACATTTTGATGCCAGTTTTTAAATATAGTGAGAAACTGATTCTTTTGCAAAACATTTTTCTTCCTAAAAATACTTTCTGTTGCTGCCGGGGTTTGAGCCCGGGGTCTGTCTTGAGCATTCTAACCATATGCACTGCCACTGAGCAGTATGGGCAGCTCTTTCTGCGGACAGACTAGACTCTTACACTAACTTAAAGAGAAAACAGTTACTCAGCAATAAGTTGAGAAACATTTTAAATATTTGTGAGATTATTCATACCCACAAAAGAACATAGATTCTGTATTAACTCCATGGGTAGCTTGATTGAACTCTGGTCACAGAAATTCTATAGCACTTATTAAACTTCCAACAATCTAAATCCTTAAATTTGATATCTGTGGACTAAATGGTCCAGTGAGATTACATACAAGTATTTCAGGATATTCAGATAATAAAGTTATTTTAAAGATGTGATTAACATCCAGATACGCTAGGGTGACTGGAATCCAAAAGAGGGAAAAGGGAACATTGGGAAAATTCTATAAATAGCATGCTAAAATTTACTTGTACTACTGAGGTAGGATTGTTACTCAGAAATGTTTAAAGCTATTATGATTTAAATTTTCTATTACATTTGGAATTTTTAATACATTTAACTTTAATAAATACAGTAAGTCTTAATTTGGTGATAAGCCACATTTTATGATGTCACAAGTTCTTCCTGAAGGAATGAACATTTCAAAATTTTATATTGTTCATGAGTGAATATTTAATTACAGATAAATGCCACATAATTCATGTAAAAGGAAATATAAATATGAATCCAAACTCATTTGCTACTTTTCTCTTTAAAAATCAAATTACGCCGGGCATGGTGGTGCACACCTTTAATCCTAGCACTTGGGAGGCAGAGGTGGGGGGATCTTTGTGAGTTCAAGGCCAGCCTGGTCTACATAGTGAGTTCCAGGACAGCTGGAGCTACAGGGAGACCCTGTTTCAAAAAGACCAAAAAAAAAAAAATCAAGTTACACAGATGTTCCAGTAACAAATACTGACAGTCTGTAATGCATTACAAAAAGGTCATTTCTGGCTACAATATGTAGTTTTAAATAAAGAAAATCTTAAGAACTAAAACATGTTATCAGAATGACCTGCTTTTATCCTGTAGAGATCTTTGTGTAATATAAAACAGGAAAAAAAGGTCGGAAGGACACTACTGTGGAAAATCTCCCTGATAGAAACTGACAAGTCTGAGATCTATAACTGACACCTAGGCAAAGAAAGGTTCCTTAGAAACTAACCAAGGGGGCTGGAGAGATGGCTTTGGTTAAGAGCACTGGCTGGTCTTGCAGAGGCCACCCTCTTCTGACCTCCTCGGGTATTGCATAACATGGGTGCACCTACATGCAAGCAATACACTCCAGTGCATAAAAAAAACTGTTTTTTTAAATTAATTTTATTTATTTCTGTATGTGTATTTTTTTAAAGTGTAGACAGAACGGTTTATACACAGTCTGGTCCAAAACAGAACAACCATAACCAAACACAGTCCTTTACATGCCCAGTAAAACAAATGCTTGCTCCACGTTCCTTTTCCATACTTGTCCACTAGTCAAGCTGCTTTAGTTTGGAGTCAGAATCCTGGTGTTGCTACTGAGTCTGCAGTGCTACTTAGCCAATTAAACATTTTTTTTTTTTTTGGTCTTTTTGAGACTGGGTTTTTTTTTTTTTTTTTTT
>VZQC01002017.1:504810-526509 GCA_009823505.1 Rhizomys pruinosus | reverse complement strand
TTTTTTTTAATTTTATTTATTTTTGTATGTGTATGAATGTACTGTCTGCATGTAGGTTTGTGCACCCGTGTCGTGCAATGCCGCGAAGGTCAGAAGAGGGTGTCGGATTCCCCTGGAACTGGAGTTCTCCTAGAATTGGAGTTACAAACAGTTCTCAGCCGCCATGTGGGTGCTGGGGATAGAACCCGGGTCCTCTGCAAGAGCGGTCAGTGCTCTTAACCGCTAGGCCATCTCTGCAGCCCCACGTTACCAATGTTTTTAAAGCAAAATTCAATGCAGTATTTATAGTTTTGAAATAAAGCATGAAAGGGCTGTTTTTTTTTTTTTTTTGGTCTTTTTGAGACAGGGTCTCTCTGTAGCCCCAGCTGTCCTGGAACTCACTCTGTAGACCAGGCTGTTGTTACATCTTTTCTTTCTTTTATGTGTACGAGTATACTGCTTGCATGTAGGTAGGTGCACCCATGTTGTGCAATGCCCAACAGAGGGCAGAAGAGGGCACTGGATCCTCTGGAAATGGAATTACAGATGATTGTTAGCCACCATGTGGGTGCTGGGAATCAAACCCAGGTCCTCCGCAAGAACAGTCAGTGCTTGTAACTGCTAAGCCATCTCTCCAGCCCCATTAAATGCTTTCTATTAACCACTATTACTGTATTTTTACAAATGTCCTTACTATCTTGTTCAAGGGAGATAATTATTAAACATTTAAACTGAATATTAGCTTCATAAGTATCTACTAACTCCAACAGCAAGGGTGTTTGATTCATTCTCAAGTACTTACTGTTCTGTTACGAAGAGACTGAAGTCCTAATTTATCTGTCATTTCACTGATGGCCATGGCGTTTGGCAAATCCTGTTTGTTGGCAAAAAGTAGCAGCACTGCATCTTGTAGCTCATCTTCCAGAAGCTGCAAAGAAAGGCTAAGCCATTAGCCAACTGCCAAACCAGAATCTAATCACTGCAACAAATTATTCAAAGTAGTTTTATTCAATACTATACTACTCAAAACCAACTACATTTCTCTATGTAAATGTCATACATTCTTATGACTGAAATCTTACATCCCTCAATTTTCAAGTTAAGAGAAAATAATGATATGCTTTTAAGTAAAGCAAAATTGTTTACATTGAGGGGTGGGGGGGATGTCTTAAGACAAAGTCTGACTATGTAGTAGCCCAGACTAGCCTCACTTGAGATCTTCCTGATCACAGGCCTGTTCCACTCTGCCTGCAATGACACTGTTTTAAGACAATCATCCTACATTCCATTAAGGTGCAGCACTCTGAAAGCGTTCATGATTACCAGCCCAGGTTCAGGATTGAAAAGAAATACACATTAGAATGACATCTGTGTGCTGGAGAGATGGCCTAGCGGTTAAGAGCGCCAACCACTCTTACAGAGGACCCGGGTTCGATCCCCAACACCCACATGGCGGCCAAGAACCGTCTGAAACTCCAATTCCAGGAGAACTCCAGTTCCAGGGGAATCCGACACCCTCTTCTGACCTCCGAGGCATTGCACGACATGGGTGCACAAACTTGCATGCAGATAGTACATTCATACACATACAGAAATAAATAAAATAAAGAAAAAAAAGAATGACATCTGTAAGGAATGACCATATGATACTTAATAGCACCAATAGTTAACTATGATTCTTTTTCAGACTTTTATCCTTTCCAGTGCAAGAAGCATACCAAAACCACATAAAAGTTGGTATGCATAAGTAACTGTGAAACATCATATAATGTGAACACTGAAAAAAGGATTATACAAAGTGAAAGAAGCTAGTTATGAACAATCATGTATTAAATGACTGACTGACATGAATATGTACAATAAAGGACTGTCTGAAGACAAAGTGGAGGAATGGTTTGTCAGGAGCCAGAGATGTCAAATGGAGAAGCAGGGGAGTCTTTTGTGGAAGAGGATGGGAAATGGGAGAAAATCTTCATATTAAATTGTGGTGATGACTATGAAGCTTTGTTAAAAGCAAATGACCTGAACATTTTCAGAAAGTGAAATATTTGACATGTGAATTGCATCTCAAAATAGCTGTTAATGAAAGAGTTAAGCTAGGTGAGATGACACATGCCTCTACCTCAGGAGGTAGAGAGGATGATGAAGAATTCAAGAAACTTTCAAAACAGAAAGTATGGGAGGGGAAGGAGGTAGGGAGGTTAGCCTGCTGGTGGGCTAGAGAGAAGTTGACAACATTTAATTTATTAGGCAAAAAAGCCACCAGGGACTTGATTACACATATAATGCAAAATGGTTTTATAGACTTGAGTCACAGGGGCAATGAGTAACAAGCATGATTTCACTTTTGTGAAAATATCATGGCTAATTTGAAGCAATAACAAAGTACTTCAATTTCTTTTTTCCCTGACGTCAGGATTCTTAATATTATGAATACACAAAAAAAACATTAATTCAATAATGGCAAAGCTAAAATAAAAATGTCACCATTAACCAAATAACTTCTACTTTTAGGTCCATCTTTACGATGGTTGGTACATAAAGCATTCTTTCAAGTAATTAAAGGTATATCACACAGAGAAAATAGAACCCAATGACCTTGGAAAGGCATTTCAACCAAGATTGCTACCGACAAAACAAACCACCTAAATTTTATGTTTGTAAAATAAAGGACTGGACTAAATTAGACATCTTTAACTACATATATTCATTGAAATCAACCACAGTAAATTCTAAAAACAACTTGAGTTTCTCAACTTACTAAATTACTCTTCCACATAATTTTTAATTAAAATTTGCTGAATACAGCGGGGCAAGCTTTTGACCCTAGACCTGGGATTAAGGCCTGCAGCACCACACTGGGCCTCTGTGTGTTCTTAAGAACCCATGAGACCAAAAAAAAAACAAAAAAAAACAGCCGGGCGTGGTGGCGCATGCCTTTAATCCTAGCACTTGGGAGGCAGAGGCAGGTGGATCTTTGTGAGTTCAAGGCCAGCCTGGTCTACAGAGTAAGTTCCAGGACAGCTGGGACTACAGGGAGACCCTGTCTCGAAAAAACCAAAAAAAAAAAAATTCAAGTATCAGTTTTTAACACAGAGCCTGAGCAGGACGGGGTCTCCATTCCTGCACATGTGACACTGCCAGCAGGTGGACCCATCTCACATGCCACCTGTGTCCCTCAAAAGCCATGAATTGGGAGACCCGTCTGCAGTAAAGTAGGCCTGGAGGGCTGTCACACATCTGTGGCAAGTCTGTGCACCCGTTGTCGTGCAACGCCGCGAGAGTTCAGAAGAGGGCGTCTCGGATTCCCTGGAACTGGAGTTCTCTTGGAATTGGAGTTTCAGACGGTTCTCAGCCGCCATTGTGGATGCGGGATCAAACCCGGTCCTCTGTAAGTACGCGGTCGGCGCTCTTAACTGCTAGGCTATCTCTCCTCCAGCCCTATTCATGGGTTTTTTTTTTTTTTTTTTGTGGTCTTTTCGAGACGAGGTCTCCCTAGTCCCACGTCCTGGACTTACTCTGTAGACCAGGCTGGCCTGAACTCACCAAAGATCCCCTCCTCTGCCTCCCAAGTGCTAGGATTAAAGGCATGCGCCACCACCCGGCTTTTTTTTTGTTTTTTTTTTGGTCTCATGGGTTCTTAAGAACACACAGAGGCCCAGTGTGGTGCTGCAGGCCTTAATCCCAGGTCTAGGGTCAAAAGCTTGCCCCGCTGTATTCAGCAAATTTTATATTAAAAATTTATGTGGAGAGTAATTTAGTAAGTTGAGAAACTCAAGTTGTTTTTAGAATTTACTGTGGTTGATTTCAATGAATATATGTAGTTAAAGATGTCTAATTTAGTCCAGTCCTTTATTTTTACAAACATAAAATTTAGGTGGTTTGTTTTGTCGGTAGCAATCTTGGTTGAAATGCCTTTCCAAGGTCATTGGGTTCTATTTTCTCTGTGTGATATACCTTTAATTACTTGAAAGAATGCTTTATGTACCAACCATCGTAAAGATGGACCTAAAAGTAGAAGTTATTTGGTTAATGGTGACATTTTTATTTTAGCTTTGCCATTATTGAATTAATGTTTTTTTTGTGTATTCATAATATTAAGAATCCTGACGTCAGGGAAAAAAGAAATTGTGTAAGTACTTTGTTATTGCTTCAAATAGCCATGATATTTTCACAAAAATGAAATCAATGCTGTTACTCATTGCCCCTGTGACTCAAGTCTATAAAACCATTTTGCATTATGTGTAACCAAGTCCCTGGTGGCTTTTTTGCCTAATAAATTAAATGTTGTCAACTTCTCTCTAGCCCACCAGCAGGGCTAACCTCCCTACCTCCTTCCCCTCCCATACTTTCTGTTTTGAAAGTTTCTTGAATTCTTCATCATCCTCTCTACCTCCTGAGGTAGAGGCATGTGTCATCTCACCTAGCTTAACTTCTTTCATTTAACAGCAATTTTGAGATGCAGATCACATGTACAAATATTTGTCACTTTCTGAGAATGTTCAGGTTCATTTGCGTTTTAACAAAGCTTACATAGTCGACCCACAATTTAATATGAAGATTTTCTCCCATTTCCCATCCTCTCCACAAAAGACTCCCCTGCTTCTCCATTTGACATCTCTGGCTCCTGACAAACCATTCCTCCACTTTGTCTTCAGACAGTCCTTTATTGTACATATTCATGTCAGTCAGTCATTTAATACATGATTGTTCATAACTAGCTTCTTTCACTTTGTATAATCCTTTTTTCAGTGTTCACATTATATGATGTTTCACAGTTACTTATGCATACCAACTTTTATGTGGTTTTGGTATGCTTCTTGCACTGGAAAGGATAAAAGTCTGAAAAAAGATCAATAGTTAACTATTGTGTGCTATTTAAGTATCATATGTCATTCCTGACAGATTGTCATTCTTTTTTTTTCTTTATTTTATTTAGTTCTGTTATGCTATGAATGTACGATCTGCATGCAAGTCTGTTCGCCCCATGTCGGTGCAATGCCTGGAGGTCAGAAGGAGGGTTTCGGATTACCCCTGGAACTGGTAAGTTCTCCTGGAATTGAGTTTCAGACGTTCTGTGGCCCGCCATGGGGTGTTGGGGATCGAACCCGGGTCCTCTGTAAGAGTGGTTAGGCGCTCTTAACCGACTAGGCACATCTCTCCGCACACAGTAGTCATTTCAAGTTGTGTATTGTCTTTTTCAATCCTGAACCTGGGCTGGTAATCATGAACGCTTTCAGAGTGCTGCAACCTTAATGGAATGTAGGATGATTGTCTTAAACACAGTGTCATTGCAGCGAGTGGACCAGGCCTGTGACAGGAAGATTCGTTCAAAGTGAGGCTAGTCTCTGGGCTACTACATAGTCAGACCTTTGTCTTATAGACATCCCCCCCACCCCTTCAATGAAACAATTTTGCTTTACTTAAAAGCATTATCATTATTTTCTCTTAACTTTGAAAATTGAGGGATGTAAGATTTCAGTCATAAGAATGTATGACATTTACATAGAGAAATGTAGTTGGTTTTGAGTAGTATAGTATTGAATAAAACTACTTTGAATAATTTGTTGCAGTGATTAGATTCTGGTTTGGCAGTTGGCTAATGGCTTAGCCTTTCTTTGCAGCTTCTGGAAGATGAGCTACAAGATGCAGTGCTGCTACTTTTTGCCAACAAACAGGATTTGCCAAACGCCATGGCCATCAGTGAAATGACAGATAAATTAGGACTTCAGTCTCTTCGTAACAGAACAGTAAGTACTTGAGAATGAATCAAAAACACCCTTTGCTGTTGGAGTTAGTAGGTTATACTTATGAGCTAATATTCAGTTTAAATGTTTAATAAATTATCTCCCTTGAACCAAGATATTAAGACATTTGTAAAAATACAGTAATAGTGGTTAATAGAAAGCATTTAATGGGGCTGGAGAGATTGCTCACTTAGCAGTTACACGCACTGAACTGTTCTTGCGAGAGGACCTGGGTTTGATTCCCAGCCACGCCAGATAGGTGGTAACAATCTCTGTAATTCCATTTCCAGAGGTCCATGCCCTCTTCTGCCCTCTGTTGGCATTGCACAAATGGGTTCACTAGCCTACATGCAAAGCAGTATACTCGACACACAGTAAAAGAAACTCAGAAAAGAGTACAACAGCCTGTCTACAGAGTGCGTTCCAGGACAGCTGGGGCTACCAGAGAGACCCTGTTCTCAAAAAGACCAAATAAAAAAAAAACATGCCCTTTCATGCTTTATTTCAAAACTATAAATACTGCATGAATTTTGTTTTGTAAAAATCTATTGGTAACGTGGGGCTGCAGAGATGGCCTAGCGTTAAGAGCACTGATCCGCTACTTCGAGAGACACCGGTATCTATCCCCAGCCCACACATGCGCCTGAGAACTGTTTGTAACTCCAATTCTAGGAGACAACTTCCAGTTCCAGGGCGACATTCCGACACCCTCTTCTGCTACGCAGGTATTGACAATACAGGGTGCTTTACAATATCACACAGACAGTACCAAATATGCATACACATTAAATAAAAATACAGATTAAAACTTATGGTAACCCAGTATGATGGCCACATTTGCATTAATCCCAGCACTGCTGGATCAGCAGCAGGTGGGTGGCTCTCTGAGTTCAAGCTAGCTAATTCCTGGGCTATATAGTGGGTAACTACCTGTGTTTTCAAACTTAATATATAAAATATATTATGTTATTATAGATACCTCCCTCCTTTTCGACTTTTTTTTTTTTTTTTTTGGTCTTTTTTGAGCATTTTCTCCTGTATACCCACTGATACCTGGAACTCAGCTATACAAACCAAACTGTAAAAGAACTCACAAAGATCCGCCTGCCTCGGCCTCCCAAGTCTAGGATTTAAAGGGTGCGCCACCACGCCCAGCCATTTTCTAACTTTTAATACATTTTTCACGGATTCAAGTCTGTATAGCTGACAATTTGACTTTTTAGTAACTTTATTTTCAGTATTGATGTAAAAACATACCCAAATGTAATTGAATATAGTTAAAGATTTACATGATGTGTTACATTTAATTAAAAAAAACGTTTTTGTTGTTTACAAGTGTGTTGCCCCTGCGATGTATTGTGAAGTTACCCTATGTTTTGTATCAGTGCCACCGCATTTGCAGGTTAGAAGAGTGTGTTGGATCCCTGGAATATAGATTCACAGACTGTTTTAGTTGCCTATGTAGGTGCTGGGAATGAAATCCAGGTCTCTGTAAAGAGCAGCTCAGTGCTCTTCAACTAATGAGCTTATCTCTCTACCTCTCTAGCCACTAATTTTTAAACCCCCCCCCCAGGCTAAGTGGGCTTTTCATTTCAACAGGATCTCATATCCCTAATTTTAATTTATATCATTCGAATAGATCTTTCTCTTTATCTTTGTTTCAATTTAGCAATTTTTTATTTTATGTTTCTTGTTTGCTGAGGTTTGAACCCAGTTTTTCTTGTTGCTGAGCTGTGTATCTACCTGTGGAGACAGTGAGACAGTTCTTACTTATTTGGCCTATGCTGGCAGTGAACTTGGGGAAGTCCTCTTACTTTTTGCCTGAGAGCTATGCTTACAGGAATGCTACCACACTCTGCCCTATATATTTGGGTTTCTTACAAAGGGTCCGTTGGGCTGGAGGGATGCCTAGCGGTTAAGACGCGTGCCGTACCGCTCTTGCAGAGGGACTCTGTCGATCCCAGCACCACATGCGGCAAAGAACCGTCTGAACTCCAATGCACAGTGGAGAACCCAGTTCCAGGGGGAGTCCGACACCCTTCTTCTGACCCTGGCGTTGCACGTCACGGGGGCACAGACTGCATGCAGAGACCAATACATTCTATACAGCATACGGATTAATAAATAAAATTTAAAAAAATATTTAAAACAAAAAACAACAACAACAAAGGGTCGCAGTATTTTAGTTAGCTATATTTTAGGATCTACTATTAGTATCTCTTTTGGGTTTGTGTTTTTTTTTTTTTTCCCCTCTTCTGAGACAAGGTCTTTTCTGTCAGTCTGGCCTGGGTTGACAGTCTGGCATGCCTTACCTCTGCCTCCTAAGTGCTGAGATTAAAGCATGTTGCCACCATGCACTGGCATTTTGTTGCTTAAAATACCAAAAGCTTATGGAGGTGGATTCTATGACATTAATGTATTGAAGATAATTTTTGAAGTTATAAAGTACTAAGAAATACTATTGCTAGCACGATTAGTTTACATTTTATATCTGTGACTAAAGTATTCTAGCAATATTCTGGCACACTATATATAAAGAATTGTACACTAGATGTGAACCAGTTCTGAAATAAAGCAAAACAGGAAGATGCTAAGTTTTGTATTAACTTGTCCACAAGGAAAATACTATTGCCTGGCTTGCTTGTGTTGGCCATATCGATTTTTTAACAAGATAAACTGTAAGTGACAAAATTTTTACAAGTACTGCAGAGGGTCCGGTCTGAATTCTGGGTTTGCATGGTTTTTTTTTTGTTTTTTATAATAGTTATTTTTTTTTGTATTTTTGAGACAGTGTCTCCCCTTTTAAGTCCCAGCTGGCCTGGAGCTCATTCTCCGTAGACCAGGCTGGCCTTGAACTCACAGGAGATTCACCTGCCTCTGCCTCCCCGAGTGGTAGGATTAAGGCCATGTGCCACAACACCTGGCTGGGTTATTTATTAAAGATGTAAATTGCCAACATGGCTTACGTCATCTATGATGACCTCTTCCTTTTTCTCCCGCCTTGCACCACATTAAAGTAATTTTTTATTCTGGAAGAAGACGAGAGGTCAATATTAAAAAAAAAAACATTATTCCTTAAAGCAAAATTGGTTTCTAGGTGTTTTGGGTTTAATTCCGGTTGTTTTTGCTTCTTGTTCGTTGTTTTTTTGCTACTTTAAACTTTCATGCTGCCCCCCCCCATTTTCATACAAGCTAATGAAAATTCTTTACTACTTAAAAGGTGGAAAGTTTTTGAATAAGGAGAGCAAAGATAGTAATCAATTCATCTGAAGAAGTTGTCCCTAGACTGTCAGGAACCCTTTTCAGAAATTTATTCCTTTTGGACTAGCAATATTGCTTGAAGGCAAGGACTTTGTTAGCATATATGAGACCCTAGGTAAAGTCTCTAGCACGCAAAAATTAAATTTATTAACAATTAAAGGCCTGGATACAGTGGGCATAGCCTTTAGTCCCAAGCACTTGGAGGCAGAGCAGGCAGAGCTTCTGTTTGAGTTCGAAGGCCAGCCGTGGTCTACATAGGGGAGATTCTAGGGCCCATGGGCCTACACGGAGACCCTGTTTCAAAATCCCTCCCCTGCCAGGTGTGTGGTGCCACATTTTAATCCAGCACTTGTGGAGGCAGAGGGCAGGCAGACTCTCTTGGTTAGCAGATCTCATGAGTAAGCCACCTGGTCTACATAGAAGAGCTCCAGGCCAGCCAGGACTTACAAAGGGAGACCCTTGTCTCAAGAAAAAAACAAAAAAAGAAAACGATTATCATAAAAATCACTCCCTCCTCACAATAATAATCCCAGTACCTTCAGAAGCGAGGCAGGAAGGCACGAGCAGGCGGGTATATCTCAGTTCATGCGCAAGGTATCCGGAAGACCTTTATCAGCTGAGGACGTGTGTTAGCTGGGCTAGTTTATCGCGATGGTGGGGACATATTCAGCCACAGTGTTCACCCTTATCTAGAATTCTATCGGGTCACGCTGCCGTAGGGATATTAAGGAATAGGTTATGTAGTTTGTTAGTAAATCTTCAAAGGGAAAGCTGAGTGAATCCAATGAATTCATTACTTTAAATGTGGGTATAAAAAATTGGCTTTTGAAGCAGGGCTGGTGGCGGCATGCCTCTAATCCTAGCACTTGGGCGGCAGGGTGCAGGCGGATCTTTGTGGTTCAAAGCACAAAAAAACAAATTGGCTTTGAAAAAAATAATAATGTGGGGTCGGGTCAGGAGCAAGAGATTAGGAGATATCGGGTTTTTGGGTCTTTTGCAGACAGGGGTCTCCCTGTAGTCCCAGCTGTCCTGTAATCGTTCTGTAGAACAATGGGCTGGCCCTTGAACTCACAAAAGACCACTTGTCCTTCTGCCTCCCAAGTGCTAGGGATTTAAAGGTGTGCGCCACCACCCCGGGCAGAACATATTTCTAAAGAGTCTCTGAGTGACCTTGGTAGTTACTGACAGCATTAACTAAACATTTATGAAATGTAAGAAGGTGGCTTTCTTTTATTCTTGGTTTTATTAGTTTCTATAGTTGAATATATTTCTTGTAACTGCTTACTCAGTAGTGCCATGGGCATTTATGGGCAGGGACTTAATTTTAGTTTGAAACTGATTATCATTTTCTTGTTACTTAGTGTTTCTTGTTCTTTCTTCACAGTGGTATGTCCAAGCCACTTGTGCTACACAAGGAACTGGTCTGTATGAGGGACTCGATTGGCTGTCAAACTGAACTTTCAAAACGTTAAATGAAACTGGATATCTAACCAAGGACATGTTTGATAGAATTGTTCTTAGGCTTATTACAACAAATTAGTTTGCATCTTGGTTATTAACTGATATCTGGGGACTGTGTTTGGCACCGAAATTTACAGCGTTTTTAAAAACTTATTTTGTGCCAATTATTGTTTCCTGCGAATAAATGTTGCTATTTAGGCCAATATGCTTGGTTTTAAAAGAAATTCTTGGGGAAAAAGTATCCATTTTTTACTTCCCTTGCAGCCCTATCATCTGCCTGCGACACATAGCTCTTTTTGCTACCCCTTATATTCTCTGAAGGGTGTTTTTTTTGACTCCCACACCAATAATGTTTTTAAAGTTATCTCCTTTACTACTTAATGAAACCTTTATCATTCCTAGGACAGTCTGCTGATTTTTAAAATGTAGACATCTCCATTTGGTATTTATTTCCTACCCCTTGCCAAAAAGATTTCTCTATCTAATAACTACTTGAACCAGCCAGGGAGCATACTCCAAAACACTATTCAGGCTTCCTGCACTGAGAACTTTTTCTTCCATTATGTACTCCTTATTTCCATCAGCTAAACTTAATAATGTGGTTTGGAGTTGATAGCTTGCTGGTTGCAAAGAGTCCCTATTGAGATGATTTTTAATGCTCAGCAGATTGTCTTCCTTTATATTGTTATCTTTTTTATGTTGCATGTTGCTTTTGGAATCAGCCTGACTCTTTGCCCAGTATATGATAGTTCTGCTGATATTTTACTGTTTATTGGTGAACATATCTTCCTTAAGAGTTTTTTTTTGAAAAACTCATTTTCATAATTCCACGATGAGATAAGGTTTTCTTCAATCACAACACACCATTATAAACAGTGAGAGGATAGTGCCCACTAGATAATGGATATAAAATAGTAAATATGTCGTCCAGGTTATTTAGCTCGATTTCGATAATATTTTAAATGGTACATTTTTCTGTACACGTTATAGTCTCGAGTCTTTGACTTCATAATATCCGATGCGCATCCTATGGATGATAATACAAATCCCAGCGAATTTACTAATGGTTTAAGTTGGAAATGACTATGGGTTATGTGTATCAAAGTAAGATGCAGCAGTGTTTTGAAAGGAATTTCTATTTTCTCTGAATTAAAGACCATTTGCAGCTGTAAAGGGTTCCAAAAGTTTGGATCAAGAGTTAAATTGTTTCAAGAACATGTGAAATCTANGAGATGACACATGCCTCTACCTCAGGAGTAGAAGGATGATAGAAGAATTCAAGAACTTTCAAAACAGAAAGTATGGGATGGGGGAAGGAGGTAGGGAGGTTAGCCTGCTGGTGGGCTAGAGAGAAGTTGACAACATTTAATTTATTAGGCAAAAAAGCCACCAGGGACTTGGATTACACATATAATGCAAAATGGTTTTATAGACTGGAGTCACAGGGGCAAGTGATAACAAGCATGATTTCACTGTGTGAAAATATCAATGGCTAATTTGAAGCAGATAACAAATACTTTCAATTTCTTTTTTCCCTGACGTCAGGATTCTTAATATTATGAATACACAAAAAAAACATTAATTCAATAATGGCAAAGCTAAAATAAAAATGTCACCATTAACCAAATAACTTCTACTTTTAGGTCCATCTTTACGATGGTTGGTACATAAAGCATTCTTTCAAGTAATTAAAGGTATATCACACAGAGAAAATAGAACCCAATGACCTTGGAAAGGCATTTCAACCAAGATTGCTACCGACAAAACAAACACACCTAAATTTTTATGTTTTGTAAAGATAAAGGACTGGACTAAATTAGACATCTTTAACTACATATATTCATTGAAATCAACCACAGTAAATTCTAAAAACAACCTGAGTTTCTCAACTTACTAAATTACTCTTCCACATAATTTTAATTAAACTTGCTGAATACAGCGGGCAAGCTTTGACCCTAGACTGGGATAAGGCCTGCGCACCACACTGGCCTCTGTGTGGTTCTTTAAGAACCACTGAGCGCAAGAAAAAAAAAAAAAAACAGCCGGGCGTGGGTGGCGCATGCCTTTAATCCAGCAATTGGGAGGCAGAGGGCAGTGGACTTGTGAGTCAACCAGCTGCTCGAGAGAGACATGGGATACAGGAGCACCCTGTCTCGAAAGACCAAAAAAAAAAAAAAAAAAAACCCATGAAAGGGGGTCGGGGAGATAGCCTAGCGTGTTAAGAGCGCCGACCGTCTTAAGAGGACCCGGGTGTCGATTCCCCAGCACCACATGGCGGCTGAGAACCGTCTGCGAAACTCCCATTCCAGGAGAACGTCCAGTTCCAGGGGAATCCGAGACCCTCTTCTGAACTCCGCGAGCTTGCACGACACGGTGTGCACAGGCATTGCATGACCTGCAATGCAGACAGTACATTCATACACATACAGAAATAAATAAAATTAATAAAAAAAAATTAAAAAAAAAAAGAACCCATGAATAGCAATGTTTTCCCAAGTTTATTTTTACCCCTAAAAACTTTAAAAACCACTAACAATACCAAAAACACATCCTGAAAATTATCAACTTGAAGTACACACTTACCATTTTCTGCAGCACGTCTGCTCCTTCCTGAATTCTTTCACGATCATTGCTATCCACCACAAAAATAAGACCCTGGGAAAATTAGTTTTCAATACATTAACAACAGTTAAACGTACGGATCACACTAAATGTAAAATATTAGCAAAACATTATGGGAAGTTAAGACACTGGGTAGAAAATATCTCCTTATTAAAAACAGAACAAAGCCAAGTGTGGTGGCACACACATTAAATCCCATCGCTCAGGAAGCAAAGGCAGGTGGATCTCTGTGAGATCAGCATGGTGTACATATCAAGTTCCTGGGCAGCTGGAGCTATAGAGACCCTGTCTCAAAACAACAAACAAAAGCTCAGGGTACAAATATTGAAAACTGATTTAAGGACTACATGATTTTTTTTTTTTTTTCGTCTTTTTGAGACAGGGTCTCCCTGCGGCCCCAGCTGGTCTGAACTCAACTTTGTAGACCAGGCTGGCCTTGAACTCAGAGATCCACCTGCCTCTGCCTCTGAGTGTGCAGATTTTAACTTACATCCAAAATATTTAATTCACATCCAAAATAATTTTTTTTATGTGTATGAGTGTACTGTTTGCATGTAAGTAGGTGCACCTGTGTCGTGCAATGCTGTGGAGGTCAGAAGAGGGCATCGGATTTCCCTGCAACTGGAGTTAAACGGTTCTTAGCCGCCATGTGGGTGCTGGGAATTGAACCCAGGTCCTCTGCAAGAGCAGTGGGTGCTCTTAATTGCTAAGCCATTTTTTCACCCCTCAAAATAATTCTTAACCAATGACTACTTTTCTCAACTATACTAAGAAAAACCAAAAGCTATCCCTTTTTCTTTCCTAACATATTTAAACAAAGGAAAATATAAGTAGCAAAACAGCTACAAGTCTGGAGACATAGCTCAGTTGGCAGAATGCTTAGCATGCAAGAAGCTTGTACTCCAAACTGGGTGCACTCCAAAGCAAGGATCTGTTTGATCCCCGCTTTCAGGAAGGTGGAGGCAGGAGGAGCACAAGTTCCAGGCATCCTCAACTGCAGTGACTTCCAGGACGACAAGAGACCCTGTCTCAAGAAACAAACAAACACTACAATGTGAAGACAAATAGGAAAAATAATAAACTAAGCATCCAACAAAAAAGCTATAGAATTTATGCATGCAATAAAAGGCATGTATAGGGGGCTGGAGAAATGGCCTAGCGGTTAAGAGCACTGACTGTTCTTGCAGAGGACCCAGGTTCGATCCCCAGCACCCACATGGCAGCTGAGAACCGTCCGTAACTCCAATTCCAGGAGAACTCCAGTTTCAGGGGAATCCGACACCCTCCTCTGACCTCTGCGGCATTGCACGACACGGGTGCACAAACCTACATGCAGACAGTACATTCATACACATAAATAAAAAAATAAATAAAATAAAAGGCATGTATAAGGCAGACATCATAGCACATGACTTTAATCCCAGCACTCAGCAGGCAGAGGTATGCTATCCAGACATAGTAAGACTCTGTCTTAATACAATAGCAGCAGCAACACACACACACACACACACACACACACACACACACACACACACAGAGGCATGTACAAAGAACAAAAAGAAGATGCGCTTCAACAGTCTTTATATATTTCATCATGAAAAAAAAAGCCCAGATCTAAACTGTGGCTTGTGAACTATATAACCAGGAGAAGGAAGCCCTAAGCAAAATATCCCATGAAAATTTGAGGTACATGATCAAATAAATTTTGGTTCTGTGCTTTGGGACTGGGCCTCCCTGTAGCTCCAGTTGGCCTGGACCAAAATCTGTATGTAGACCAGGATGGGCTCAATCTCACAGGGATTGGCCTGCCTCTGACTCCTGAATACTGGGATTAAAGGTGTGTGCCACAACACCAGGCCTCAAGTAAATTCCTAATAAAAAGGCAGGGAGTAAGACTTTTTTTTTTTTAATGTGAGCAAGAGACTCACTTTTAAAAATTTATTTATTTATTTTAATGTGTATGAATGTACTGTCTGCATGTAGGTCTGTGCACCCATGTCATGCAATGCCACGGGAGGTCAGAAGAGGGTGTCGGATTCCCCTGGAACTGGAGTTAAAGATGGTTCTCAGTCACCATGTGGGTGCTGGGAATCGAACCCGGGTCCTCTGCAAGAGCAGTCAGTGCTCTTAACCGCTAGGCCATCTCTCCAGCCCGGGAGTTAAGACTTTTAAGAGATATTCACAAATAATAGAATTCTACAAAAGAAGTAGCTGGGAAACAATTGAACTAAGATTTCCAAAAATGTTGGCATACTGTGGTTCAGCCTTGTCATTTTCATGGTGGGCCATGCAGATAGCACAGCACATAGACACATGGTAAGGTATGAATCCAAATACAGAATGGAGCTTTATTCTAATGTACAGATCAATATATAGGCAGTGTGACCTCCCCTCCCAGGGAACAATCCCAGACCTTTGCATCATCACATCCCAATTTGTGGGTGTAGCCAGGGAGAGGTCCCATGACTCACTTGTGCCTCTGGGGGGCACTGGCTGGAATGCCAGCCCATTGCATACCTAAACTCAGATTAGATTCGCCTACAGCACAGTATGAAATTCTCAAAGAGTAACAAATTACAGCTTTATTAAATCTATTCCTATTACACTAAAATGATTAGTTAAATATTATTTCCACAAACTGACTATTAAGGGAAATTTTGACGCCATAATAGACTCTCTTGTGCTTTCACTTCCTTATATAGCTGGAGTAAAGCAGACAGCCTGGACAATTCATCATGTTCTACTAACTCCTGAGCATTATCAAAGTGCTGGGTTCACCAGGGACACTTAAGACCTAGTTTATGGTTCAGTCTTTAATTTCCTTAGTTTAACAAATTTTAAATCTATGTCCTGTATTTCTACTGAAGATTTTGAAACAGTATCATTTGAAAAAAAAAGTTGTGGTATTTTGCAAGCAATATAACGTGGTATAAAGTTCAAATAGACCTCAGGCATACTTATTATGTACATACTTTCTTGATGGTGCATGCCTATAATCTCAGCCAAGCAGGAGGATTGCTAGTTTGAAGGCAGCCCAAGCTACACAGCAAAGCACTGGGGGATTGGGGGAGGATATGAATTAACAAGAATATTAGACTAGTTCTCACCAGGGAGTAATTTTGCTCCTGGGGAATTCTGTGCAAGAATAATAGTAAGTGCTCACAACTTAATGGGAAGGGAGGTCTGCTACTAACATGTAGTAGAAGGATGCCTTTAAACAATCCTTCAATCCAAAACAGTCCTTCCCAAGGTCCAAAAACATGAACAGAGATGTTATAGAAACCCAAACTAGCAAAATCCAGCACACAAGGACTGGCTAGAAGTACAAAAACCTCAGTACTGAATCAATCTGTATTTTTAACAGATATTTGGGCAATTCACCTGCACATTAAGTGCTAGAAACACTAACGGTCATTGGCTTACCTGCCCAAAGATTCTAATTCAAATGGTTTTGTGCTAATTGGACTTTTGTGATTTTGACAACTCAATCTACAGGCTCACTAAGGATGGAGTACTCCTTAGTGTCCTTCACTGTATGTCAGTGCATCTTACATTAACCCCAAAACAGCTTACCAGTCAACACAGCAGACTTGATGAACCTGAGTTAAATGAATCTCTGCTGTTGCCTTAGATGCACCGTAGGTTAATAGGACAGAAGGTTGTACATACCTTAACCCCAAATTTAAGACTAAAACCTAAAGTACCATTGATGACATAGCTAATTCACTCATGAAAACTCACTGTTCCCATCCAGAGTTTCACTGGATTGGCTATTTCATTCTTCCACACTATGCACTTTAGTTTTCAGACACGAGAGTCCTCTAAACAATGAGACTGGAGATAAGATGAATGCGAACTTAAACACTAGATATTAACAAAATTTGTAAGGAAAAGATATAAAGATATGGCATTCCTTACCTGGGTATTCTGGAAGTAATGCCTCCAGAGAGGCCTAATTTTATCTTGACCACCAACATCCCATACTGTGAAGCAAATGTTTTTATACTCTACTGTTTCCACATTAAAACCTACAAGAAAAAATGAAAATGACAACTGTGTACAATAAAGCATCAAGAAAATAAACCCCTTATTGTGGAAGTCTTTTGGAGTAGCCTTTTCTAAAGTTATACCAGTATCTTCCCCCAGCTTAACAAAACTACAAAACCATCTATAAATTTTCTTACCAATGGTAGGAATGGTGGTAACTATCTCTCCTAATTTCAGTTTATACAGAATTGTGGTCTTTCCGGCAGCATCCAATCCAACTAGAAGAAGACAACCATAGATTAAAATCTCAAGTATACATAACAGAAGAAATTCAAAAATAATTTACAGTTTCACAAAAGTCAAAGTTTGACTTTGTCTGTTTAGGGGAAGGAAAAAAAAAGTTATCTGGTGCACAAATGAGTTAAAATTATTTCCAAAGTCAACACTTCCTACATGTATGCCTTTCCACTTTGCCTTTTAGACCTAGACAGAGAAAACAATAGTTCCTAGCTGACTCTGGATCTATTCTCTAGCTTTTCTGAGCCACAAACTAACACAGTGCCTTTTTTTGAGACAAGGTTTCATGTGCCCCAAGCTAGCTTCACATGTTATGCACAAAATTTTTATTTTGTGTGTCTGAATGTATTGACTGGGTAGGTAAGTGCACTCCTGTCCTATCCTGTCCTGTCCTGTCCTGTCGTGCTGTGCCCACTGAGGCCAGAAGAGGGAGTCAGATTCCCTGGAACAGGAGTTAAGGACAGCTGTTAGCTGACATGTGGGTGCTGGGAATCAAACCCAGTTCCTCTGGAATAGCAGCCAGTGCTCTCAACCACAGAGTCATCTCTCCAGGGAGAACTTTCGACTTTTAATTCTGTCTCTACTTTCCCAAGTGCTAGTACTAGATTATATGCAAGCTGGCTTTATGCAAGCTGATTTTATTCCTGCTGGGAAGCCAGTGTAGTACACCAACTACGCTACACCTCCATCCCCAAAATTCATTCTTCAGTTTTTTACACAGCAAAATTTGACTAAAAGCTCTTTATGTTAAGGGGAAAACACATCCTATGTCCCCTGGTCTCCTTGTGAAGTTAAGACTGACTTTTCCCCTACCTAAATCCATTTCCACATTAAATGTAAGACTAAAAGTCTGGATTTGTGTTGTAAAGTGGTCCTGAGATCCCATTTTTCTCCAACTCTTAAATTTTTGGTTGTTTTGTTTTCTAAGACAATATCTCATGAAGTCCAGCCCAGTCTCAAACTCAATGTGAGTTTGCAGCCAAGATTGGCCTTGATATCCTAACCCTTATGCCACCACCTCTCAAGTGCTGGGATTACAGGCATTTGGCAACACATATTGCTAAATAATGCCTTAATTCTTTTTATTTTATTTTATTTATTTTTTTACGTGTGTGAATGTACTGTCTGCATGTAGGTTTGTGCACCCATGTCCTGCAATGCCTTGGAGGTCAGAAGAGGGTGTCGGATTCCCCTGGAACTGGAGTTAAAGACGGTTCTTAGCCTCCATGTGGGTGCTGGGAATCGAACCCAGGTCCTCTACAAGAGCAGTCGACGCTCTTAACTGCTAGGCCATCTCTCTAGGCCCATGCCTTAATTCTTAAAAGGATTCATTTGAAGCACAGGTGAGTAGGGAGGAATGTGCTTCTTTGTGTAGAAGTCTGCAGATAAGCCTCTTTATTACAGTGACAGTGAAGAGCAAGTTAAAGACCTTCTGAATACCTGTTCAACTTCTATGATTCTGGGACATTTCTAATTATAATAAAATATGGTACATCCACACAATGAAGTTACCATTTGGGCACAAAATGGCATGCAATACTAATACATGCTATATGAACTTTGCAAACATTACACAAAGTGAAATGCCAAACATTAAAAAAAAGGGGGGGGGCATCCAATATAAGCCCATTAAATGAGCTGTCCAGAACAGACAGACCTAAAGAAAGCAAGCAGATTAGTAGGTGCCATGGATGGGGAAAGAGGGAGGGAGACACTGCTAAAGTTACAGGGCTTGTCTTTTGGGATAATGAAAATATAGTGCTGTCAAAATAGAATTTGACAGCACTTAGCTGTTAAATAACTGTAAATATATAAAAATTGTACTTTAGGAGTGACTTAAACTTTTTTTTTTTTGAGACAGGGTGTTCCTATAGCCCCAGCTGCCGTCAAACTCACTACGTAGACTAGGCTGGCCTTGAGTGCAAAGAGATCCACCTGGCCTTGAACTCAAGAGAAATTGCTTGTCTCTGCCTCCTAAGTGCTGAGATTAAAGGCATGCGTCACCACGCCTGGTGTAAAATTTTTATTATTTTATTTAATTATTGTGTGTTTCTGTGTGTGTGTGGGTGGCTGCATGCATGCCACAGCACCATGTGAAGGTGTAAAACTTGCAGGAGTTGGTCCTCTCCTTCTACCATGTTGAGTCCCAGGGATTGAATTCAGGTCATTGACTTGGCATCAAGGGCCTTACCCGCTGAGCCATCTCGATAGCCCAGGTATGACTTACAGTTTATAGATGTATACTCTATTTACAAAAATTAGAAAGAACAAGAACCAGGGGCTGGAGAGATGGCCTAGTGGTTAAGAGCGCCGACCGCTCTTACAGAGGACCCAGGTTTGATCCCCAGCACCCACATGGCGGCCAAGAACTGTCTGAAACTCCAATTCCAGAGAACTCCAGTTCCAGGAATCCTCTTTTGACCTCCGAGGCATTGCACGACATGGGTGCACAAACTTGCATGCAGACAGTACATTCATACACATACAGAAATAAATTAAAAAAAAACAAAAACAAAAACAAAAAAAAACACAAGAACCTAGCTGAGCACTGGTATAATCCAGGCACTTGGGAGATGGAGGTAGAGGATCAGGAATTCAAGGCCAGCCCAGATATATGAGATCCTGATCCTACCCCACAAAACAATGAAACTCACTGCCACAAAAACCTAATTCAGAGCTCTCAGCCAGGCGTGGTGGTGCACGCCTTTAATCCTAGCACTTGGGAGGCAGAGGCAGGCGGATCTTTGTGAGTTCAAGGCCAGCCTGGTCTACAGAGTTCCAGGACAGCTGGGGCAACAGTGAGACCCTGTCTCAAAAAGACAAAAAACAAAACAAACAAACTAGATGATCACTTACAGAAAAATTAGTAATTTTAGGTATTATTTTTTCCCAACCCAATCCAGAAGCATTTATTTACACATTATTCAGTAAGTTAATTAGCAACAAATTATCAAAGGCTAGGGGGCTGGAGAGATGGCTCTGCAGTTAAAGGCTACTCTCGCAGAGGACATGGGTTCAGTTCCCAGCACTCACACGATGGCTAGTAACCCTCTGTAATTCCAGAGATGCCCTCTTCTGATCTCTATGGGAACTGCACACAAGGATGCACTTATACACATGCACACAAAACACTCAAATACAGTAAATAAATAAATTTTTAAAAACTTATCAAAGGCTAGTAATTGTTTGCAACTAATGGAGTAAGAAAGTATTTGTAATATATTAAGTTAAAAAAAAGCTGAGAATACATATAACAAAGTTGAAGCTGGAGAGAAGGCTCAGTGAAGGCTGCTCTTCCAGAGGACCCAAGTTCAGTTCCCTGAACCCATATCTAGCTGTTCACAATCACCTGTAACTCTAGCTATAGGCAATCTACGGCTCTCTTCTAGATGCTACAAGCACAGTATGCACCACACTCATGTGTACACACATACACATGAAATAAAAATTTTAATACTTAAAGATGAGTGGTGGCACATGCCTTTAATCCCAGCACTCAGATGCAAGCAGATCTCTGTGACTTCAAGGCCAGTCTGGTCCACATAGTGAGCTCCAGGCTAGCCGGGACTGAAAGGGAGACCCTGTCTCAAAAACACAACAACAAACAAAAAGGTTTTAGTACTTAAATATAACAAAATAGTATTTAGGTCAAGTGGTAGAAATACGAATAACTACCACTATTTTTCCATGTCTAAACACAAAAAGGACTTAAAAAAAAAAAACTATGACCAAGAATTACCTAAAAAAATTTTTTGGAAAATGTTTTATGCAGGAAAAACACCAAACATCACCATAGCTTAAGGCCTCAAATATTAGTATATTTCTAAAATGGCAAGTAGATGGATCCTTCCCAGTTACTCGGGAATTGATAGCAAGTTCTAAGTCATTAGCCACAAAGTAAGTAAGCCAGGACTACATTTGCCATTAGCAAAACAAGATGATCCTTCTTCTTAAACCTGTTCAATCCCCAAAATTCTACAGCAACAGACAAGAAGACTATACTAATATTTTGAAAAAGACTTCCAAGGCCAGCAAGATGACTTGGTGGGTAAAAGTGCTTCACCCCTAAGGCCATATAAAGGTGGGAAGAGAGAACTGACTCTACAGAGTTGTCTTCTGACCTTCCAAGTGCACCACGATGCATCTCTCCCACTACATACACACAGCTAAGTTTAAAAAAAAGTTTAAATCTCCAGAAAATTGACACTTCATGTCTTTTAAATAGGCGAGAACTCTCAAATTTAAAGAAAATGCGTTAGAATTGGTAATTCCTCTAAAAAGAAATTCATTATTACAGAAATAAAATTTAAGAGCCCCTGTCTCTAAAAGACAAAAAAAAAAAAAA
>VZQC01002017.1:482777-493884 GCA_009823505.1 Rhizomys pruinosus | reverse complement strand
GAGTTTTGGTAAAATGGACATTTTTACAATGTTAATTTTCCCAATCCATGAGCATGGGAGGTTTTTCCATCTTCTGAGGTCTTCTTCAATTTCTTTCTTTAAGGGTTTAAAATTTTTGTTGTAGAGGTCTTTGGTGTCTTTGGTTAGGTTTGTTCCTAGGTATCTTATTGTTTTTGAGGCTATTGTGAGTGGGAAGGTCTCTTTGAATTCTTTCTCCAGTTGCTTGTTCTTGGTGTAAAGAAAGGCCATTGATTTTTTAAGGTTAATTTTGTATCCTGCCACTTTGCTGAAGCTGTTAATCGTTTCTAGGAGTTTTCTGGTGGAGTTTTTTGCATCCCTTAAGTAAACAATCATATCATCAGCAAATAGGGATAGTTTGACTTCCTCTTTTCCAATTAGTACTCCTTTAATATCCTTTTCTTGCCTTATTGCTCTAGCAAGTGTTTCAAGCACTATATTGAAGAGGAGTGGTGATAGGGGGCAGCCTTGCCGAGTTCCTACCTTTAAAGGGAATGTTTCTGTCATTTCCCCATTTAGGATGATATTGGCTGTGGGTTTCCTGTATATGGCTTTGATTACATTGAGGAATGATCCCTCCAATCCAATTCCTTCTAGGACTTTAAGCATGAAGGGATGCTGGATTTTGTCAAAGGCTTTTTCAGCATCAATTGAGATGATGGTGTGGTTTTTGTCTTTCATTCCTTTATGTGTTTGATGATGTTTATTGATTTTCGTATGTTGAACCATCCCTGCATCTCTGGTATGAATCCAACTTGGTCATGATGGATGATCTTCTTGATGTGGGTCTGTATGCAATTTGCCAGTACCCTGTTTAGAATTTTGGCATCTATGTTAATTAGGGAGATGGGTCTATAAGTCTCCTTTTTTGTTGTATCTTTGCCTGGTTTTGGTAATAGAGTGATGCTGGCTTCATAGAAGGAATTTGGGAGAATTCCCTCTGTTTGTATCCTTCTAAACAGTTTCAGTAATAATGGTTGTAGGTCTTTTTGAAATGTTTTATAGAATTCTGCTGTGAAACCGTCTGGGCCTGGGAGCCTTTTTTCTTAACAGCACTGTCCTACACAGTTCTGTAGTTGCTTATGACAAATGGTACATATCTAGAGGACTAGGAACATAAGCTATTTTGTATTGCTGAAGGCTTGTTAAGTAAAGCTTTCTTCAATCGACTTGTTTCTCAAAAGTGGTCATGGGTGATCAAAAGCAGGAACATCTTAAATAGTTAAGTAAAGTAAAGCCATTTCATAGATAACAGTGGGTTTATTCTACTATTCTCTTTCTAAAGATTTTTCTATTTATTTTTAATTTTAATTATGTGTACATGTGTGCATACATGTCTAGGCATGTCCCCATAGAAACCAGAGATGTCAGAGACTGCAGGAAATGGAGTTCCAGGTGGTCGAGACACCAATATGGCTGCTGGGAATTGAACTGTGTGCAAGAGCAGTTTCTCTTGCACCATCTCTTCAGGCCTCTGTTTTGTTTTTTGAGAAAGGATTTTACTATTTAACATTGGCTGGCCTGGAAGTTGCTATGTAGACAAGGCTGGTCTCAGACCCCAAGAGATCCACATGCCTCTGCCTCCCTAGTGCTGGGATTAAAGTCATGTGCCTCCAGACCCAGCTGCTATTCTATTTTTCAAGATTCAACTATTTCAATAAGAATATCTATATTTCCAAAGTGAAATTAAACATAATTATACAACATTATAGCATAGGAAGTAAAAATTCTGATGCCAGAAATGTGTTACCTCTTTAGGAGTTGTTGACCAATGGGGGAGGGTCCCACAGACCTGCAAACATTACTGGTGATTGGCACTGCTTGTGGCTACCTTTCAGAACTTGATGGTAAGACTTCTACATACTTGAGTCACAGGACCTGGAGAAATCATGCTGGTACTGACCTGGAAGCTTCACCCCTCAGGCTAGCTTCCATAGTGCTGGAAGGTGCAATGCAGTCTAATGGAACAGAAAAGTAATCAGTGATCTTACCCAGCTATAAACCTTGTAAACTAAAATAATAATAATAATAATAATAATAATNCCCCACAGCCACTAGATCTAATCAAGCCAAAGACCACACCTTTAATCCCAGCTGGGGGGATAACTCCAACCTCACAGCCACAAAGGCCAATCAAACCAAAGACAGCAGGACCAAACGATCAGCAATCAGCTCGCCAAGGCACCCAGTTCCTACCTGTCTTCCCCTCTTCCTGCCGCTGGGCTCAAGAGATCTCAAATCTCAAGAGTCACACAAGCGTGCCTTTAATACCGGCTGGGAGGATAACTCCGCCCCCACAGCCACTAGATCTAATCAAGCCAAAGACCACACCTTTAATCCCAGCTGGGGGGATAACTCCAACCTCACAGCCACAAAGGCCAATCAAACCAAAGACAGCAGGACCAAACGATCAGCAATCAGCTCGCCAAGGCACCCAGTTCCTACCTGTCTTCCCCTCTTCCTGCCGCTGGGCTCAAGAGATCTCAAATCTCAAGAGTCACACAAGCGTGCCTTTAATACCGGCTGGGAGGATAACTCCGCCCCCACAGCCACTAGATCTAATCAAGCCAAAGACCACACCTTTAATCCCAGCTGGGGGGATAACTCCAACCTCACAGCCACAAAGGCCAATCAAACCAAAGACAGCAGGACCAAACGATCAGCAATCAGCTCGCCAAGGCACCCAGTTCCTACCTGTCTTCCCCTCTTCCTGCCGCTGGGCTCAAGAGATCTCAAATCTCAAGAGTCACACAAGCGTGCCTTTAATACCGGCTGGGAGGATAACTCCGCCCCCACAGCCACTAGATCTAATCAAGCCAAAGACCACACCTTTAATCCCAGCTGGGGGGATAACTCCAACCTCACAGCCACAAAGGCCAATCAAACCAAAGACAGCAGGACCAAACGATCAGCAATCAGCTCGCCAAGGCACCCAGTTCCTACCTGTCTTCCCCTCTTCCTGCCGCTGGGCTCAAGAGATCTCAAATCTCAAGAGTCACACAAGCGTGCCTTTAATACCGGCTGGGAGGATAACTCCGCCCCCACAGCCACTAGATCTAATCAAGCCAAAGACCACACCTTTAATCCCAGCTGGGGGGATAACTCCAACCTCACAGCCACAAAGGCCAATCAAACCAAAGACAGCAGGACCAAACGATCAGCAATCAGCTCGCCAAGGCACCCAGTTCCTACCTGTCTTCCCCTCTTCCTGCCGCTGGGCTCAAGAGATCTCAAATCTCAAGAGTCACACAAGCGTGCCTTTAATACCGGCTGGGAGGATAACTCCGCCCCCACAGCCACTAGATCTAATCAAGCCAAAGACCACACCTTTAATCCCAGCTGGGGGGATAACTCCAACCTCACAGCCACAAAGGCCAATCAAACCAAAGACAGCAGGACCAAACGATCAGCAATCAGCTCGCCAAGGCACCCAGTTCCTACCTGTCTTCCCCTCTTCCTGCCGCTGGGCTCAAGAGATCTCAAATCTCAAGAGTCACACAAGCGTGCCTTTAATACCGGCTGGGAGGATAACTCCGCCCCCACAGCCACTAGATCTAATCAAGCCAAAGACCACACCTTTAATCCCAGCTGGGGGGATAACTCCAACCTCACAGCCACAAAGGCCAATCAAACCAAAGACAGCAGGACCAAACGATCAGCAATCAGCTCGCCAAGGCACCCAGTTCCTACCTGTCTTCCCCTCTTCCTGCCGCTGGGCTCAAGAGATCTCAAATCTCAAGAGTCACACAAGCGTGCCTTTAATACCGGCTGGGAGGATAACTCCGCCCCCACAGCCACTAGATCTAATCAAGCCAAAGACCACACCTTTAATCCCAGCTGGGGGGATAACTCCAACCTCACAGCCACAAAGGCCAATCAAACCAAAGACAGCAGGACCAAACGATCAGCAATCAGCTCGCCAAGGCACCCAGTTCCTACCTGTCTTCCCCTCTTCCTGCCGCTGGGCTCAAGAGATCTCAAATCTCAAGAGTCACACAAGCGTGCCTTTAATACCGGCTGGGAGGATAACTCCGCCCCCACAGCCACTAGATCTAATCAAGCCAAAGACCACACCTTTAATCCCAGCTGGGGGGATAACTCCAACCTCACAGCCACAAAGGCCAATCAAACCAAAGACAGCAGGACCAAACGATCAGCAATCAGCTCGCCAAGGCACCCAGTTCCTACCTGTCTTCCCCTCTTCCTGCCGCTGGGCTCAAGAGATCTCAAATCTCAAGAGTCACACAAGCGTGCCTTTAATACCGGCTGGGAGGATAACTCCGCCCCCACAGCCACTAGATCTAATCAAGCCAAAGACCACACCTTTAATCCCAGCTGGGGGGATAACTCCAACCTCACAGCCACAAAGGCCAATCAAACCAAAGACAGCAGGACCAAACGATCAGCAATCAGCTCGCCAAGGCACCCAGTTCCTACCTGTCTTCCCCTCTTCCTGCCGCTGGGCTCAAGAGATCTCAAATCTCAAGAGTCACACAAGCGTGCCTTTAATACCGGCTGGGAGGATAACTCCGCCCCCACAGCCACTAGATCTAATCAAGCCAAAGACCACACCTTTAATCCCAGCTGGGGGGATAACTCCAACCTCACAGCCACAAAGGCCAATCAAACCAAAGACAGCAGGACCAAACGATCAGCAATCAGCTCGCCAAGGCACCCAGTTCCTACCTGTCTTCCCCTCTTCCTGCCGCTGGGCTCAAGAGATCTCAAATCTCAAGAGTCACACAAGCGTGCCTTTAATACCGGCTGGGAGGATAACTCCGCCCCCACAGCCACTAGATCTAATCAAGCCAAAGACCACACCTTTAATCCCAGCTGGGGGGATAACTCCAACCTCACAGCCACAAAGGCCAATCAAACCAAAGACAGCAGGACCAAACGATCAGCAATCAGCTCGCCAAGGCACCCAGTTCCTACCTGTCTTCCCCTCTTCCTGCCGCTGGGCTCAAGAGATCTCAAATCTCAAGAGTCACACAAGCGTGCCTTTAATACCGGCTGGGAGGATAACTCCGCCCCCACAGCCACTAGATCTAATCAAGCCAAAGACCACACCTTTAATCCCAGCTGGGGGGATAACTCCAACCTCACAGCCACAAAGGCCAATCAAACCAAAGACAGCAGGACCAAACGATCAGCAATCAGCTCGCCAAGGCACCCAGTTCCTACCTGTCTTCCCCTCTTCCTGCCGCTGGGCTCAAGAGATCTCAAATCTCAAGAGTCACACAAGCGTGCCTTTAATACCGGCTGGGAGGATAACTCCGCCCCCACAGCCACTAGATCTAATCAAGCCAAAGACCACACCTTTAATCCCAGCTGGGGGGATAACTCCAACCTCACAGCCACAAAGGCCAATCAAACCAAAGACAGCAGGACCAAACGATCAGCAATCAGCTCGCCAAGGCACCCAGTTCCTACCTGTCTTCCCCTCTTCCTGCCGCTGGGCTCAAGAGATCTCAAATCTCAAGAGTCACACAAGCGTGCCTTTAATACCGGCTGGGAGGATAACTCCGCCCCCACAGCCACTAGATCTAATCAAGCCAAAGACCACACCTTTAATCCCAGCTGGGGGGATAACTCCAACCTCACAGCCACAAAGGCCAATCAAACCAAAGACAGCAGGACCAAACGATCAGCAATCAGCTCGCCAAGGCACCCAGTTCCTACCTGTCTTCCCCTCTTCCTGCCGCTGGGCTCAAGAGATCTCAAATCTCAAGAGTCACACAAGCGTGCCTTTAATACCGGCTGGGAGGATAACTCCGCCCCCACAGCCACTAGATCTAATCAAGCCAAAGACCACACCTTTAATCCCAGCTGGGGGGATAACTCCAACCTCACAGCCACAAAGGCCAATCAAACCAAAGACAGCAGGACCAAACGATCAGCAATCAGCTCGCCAAGGCACCCAGTTCCTACCTGTCTTCCCCTCTTCCTGCCGCTGGGCTCAAGAGATCTCAAATCTCAAGAGTCACACAAGCGTGCCTTTAATACCGGCTGGGAGGATAACTCCGCCCCCACAGCCACTAGATCTAATCAAGCCAAAGACCACACCTTTAATCCCAGCTGGGGGGATAACTCCAACCTCACAGCCACAAAGGCCAATCAAACCAAAGACAGCAGGACCAAACGATCAGCAATCAGCTCGCCAAGGCACCCAGTTCCTACCTGTCTTCCCCTCTTCCTGCCGCTGGGCTCAAGAGATCTCAAATCTCAAGAGTCACACAAGCGTGCCTTTAATACCGGCTGGGAGGATAACTCCGCCCCCACAGCCACTAGATCTAATCAAGCCAAAGACCACACCTTTAATCCCAGCTGGGGGGATAACTCCAACCTCACAGCCACAAAGGCCAATCAAACCAAAGACAGCAGGACCAAACGATCAGCAATCAGCTCGCCAAGGCACCCAGTTCCTACCTGTCTTCCCCTCTTCCTGCCGCTGGGCTCAAGAGATCTCAAATCTCAAGAGTCACACAAGCGTGCCTTTAATACCGGCTGGGAGGATAACTCCGCCCCCACAGCCACTAGATCTAATCAAGCCAAAGACCACACCTTTAATCCCAGCTGGGGGGATAACTCCAACCTCACAGCCACAAAGGCCAATCAAACCAAAGACAGCAGGACCAAACGATCAGCAATCAGCTCGCCAAGGCACCCAGTTCCTACCTGTCTTCCCCTCTTCCTGCCGCTGGGCTCAAGAGATCTCAAATCTCAAGAGTCACACAAGCGTGCCTTTAATACCGGCTGGGAGGATAACTCCGCCCCCACAGCCACTAGATCTAATCAAGCCAAAGACCACACCTTTAATCCCAGCTGGGGGGATAACTCCAACCTCACAGCCACAAAGGCCAATCAAACCAAAGACAGCAGGACCAAACGATCAGCAATCAGCTCGCCAAGGCACCCAGTTCCTACCTGTCTTCCCCTCTTCCTGCCGCTGGGCTCAAGAGATCTCAAATCTCAAGAGTCACACAAGCGTGCCTTTAATACCGGCTGGGAGGATAACTCCGCCCCCACAGCCACTAGATCTAATCAAGCCAAAGACCACACCTTTAATCCCAGCTGGGGGGATAACTCCAACCTCACAGCCACAAAGGCCAATCAAACCAAAGACAGCAGGACCAAACGATCAGCAATCAGCTCGCCAAGGCACCCAGTTCCTACCTGTCTTCCCCTCTTCCTGCCGCTGGGCTCAAGAGATCTCAAATCTCAAGAGTCACACAAGCGTGCCTTTAATACCGGCTGGGAGGATAACTCCGCCCCCACAGCCACTAGATCTAATCAAGCCAAAGACCACACCTTTAATCCCAGCTGGGGGGATAACTCCAACCTCACAGCCACAAAGGCCAATCAAACCAAAGACAGCAGGACCAAACGATCAGCAATCAGCTCGCCAAGGCACCCAGTTCCTACCTGTCTTCCCCTCTTCCTGCCGCTGGGCTCAAGAGATCTCAAATCTCAAGAGTCACACAAGCGTGCCTTTAATACCGGCTGGGAGGATAACTCCGCCCCCACAGCCACTAGATCTAATCAAGCCAAAGACCACACCTTTAATCCCAGCTGGGGGGATAACTCCAACCTCACAGCCACAAAGGCCAATCAAACCAAAGACAGCAGGACCAAACGATCAGCAATCAGCTCGCCAAGGCACCCAGTTCCTACCTGTCTTCCCCTCTTCCTGCCGCTGGGCTCAAGAGATCTCAAATCTCAAGAGTCACACAAGCGTGCCTTTAATACCGGCTGGGAGGATAACTCCGCCCCCACAGCCACTAGATCTAATCAAGCCAAAGACCACACCTTTAATCCCAGCTGGGGGGATAACTCCAACCTCACAGCCACAAAGGCCAATCAAACCAAAGACAGCAGGACCAAACGATCAGCAATCAGCTCGCCAAGGCACCCAGTTCCTACCTGTCTTCCCCTCTTCCTGCCGCTGGGCTCAAGAGATCTCAAATCTCAAGAGTCACACAAGCGTGCCTTTAATACCGGCTGGGAGGATAACTCCGCCCCCACAGCCACTAGATCTAATCAAGCCAAAGACCACACCTTTAATCCCAGCTGGGGGGATAACTCCAACCTCACAGCCACAAAGGCCAATCAAACCAAAGACAGCAGGACCAAACGATCAGCAATCAGCTCGCCAAGGCACCCAGTTCCTACCTGTCTTCCCCTCTTCCTGCCGCTGGGCTCAAGAGATCTCAAATCTCAAGAGTCACACAAGCGTGCCTTTAATACCGGCTGGGAGGATAACTCCGCCCCCACAGCCACTAGATCTAATCAAGCCAAAGACCACACCTTTAATCCCAGCTGGGGGGATAACTCCAACCTCACAGCCACAAAGGCCAATCAAACCAAAGACAGCAGGACCAAACGATCAGCAATCAGCTCGCCAAGGCACCCAGTTCCTACCTGTCTTCCCCTCTTCCTGCCGCTGGGCTCAAGAGATCTCAAATCTCAAGAGTCACACAAGCGTGCCTTTAATACCGGCTGGGAGGATAACTCCGCCCCCACAGCCACTAGATCTAATCAAGCCAAAGACCACACCTTTAATCCCAGCTGGGGGGATAACTCCAACCTCACAGCCACAAAGGCCAATCAAACCAAAGACAGCAGGACCAAACGATCAGCAATCAGCTCGCCAAGGCACCCAGTTCCTACCTGTCTTCCCCTCTTCCTGCCGCTGGGCTCAGGAGATCTCCACAACTGGTCATTGTGCAAAGAGTAAGGGACTATGGTGTGCTTAGCCCTAAATGGGACACCCCTCCCTGAAAGGTTTGTGGAAGAGGGGGCAGAAACATTGTAAGAGCCGGAGGGTATGGATGACTACAACAGTGCTTTCCAGACACATATGAATGGGGTTATGTGGCATGCATACGAGTACATCCATGTGGGACACAGGTCAATGCTGGGTTGTCTCCCTCACTCTCCACCTTATTTCTTAGTTCCATCCAACCTGGGTCACGTAGTGAGATTCAGAAAAGTCCTTGGTTGCCATCTGGGCTGGGCTGCCTGTCGCAGGATGAGGAGCTGTTTGGGGGAGGGGTGGGTGGGGCTGTGCCAAGGGTAGAGGTGGCTGTCACCCATGCCTGTCAATGTCCACTGCCCACAGGTCACACTGATCCCCACCTTCGACTCAGTAATGCAAAAATGGTATGAGAGGCATGAGCAGCACCAGGCACTGGGCATCAGAGTGCTGGACAGCAGCAGCATGGCGTCCATGCAGGACGAGGCCTTCCCTGCCTGCAAACTGGAGCTCCAGCCCCGCCACTTAGCCTAGCCTCCGCTCCCGGCACCCGAGCCAGCCTTGACCACTCTTCCTGAGACCCTCGGCCTGGCCAGCTCTGCCTCCACCCAACCTGGGCCGGCCCCGACCACCCCTCCTGAGACCCTCGGCCTGGCCAGCTCTGCCTCCACTTCACCAGGGCCACAGACTGAGGAGGCGGCAGCTTCCCTACAGATGCAAGGGGACAGCAGAGTGTCTTTGTCCTCAAAAACCATTAAAAACAAAATAAAACAGATGGGTGAGGTTTCAAGTCCTGGGGGAGACTTGGAGGAGGAAGTGGCCCAGTGCAGCTCAGCAGAGCAGGGACTCCGAGGTCATGGCTTCTTTGCCAGTGCTGCAGAAAATGAGTTACGTGCCACGAAATGGGTTTGGGCCCTGGGCCTCCAGAGCCCAGAATCAGCTCAGCCCGTGATGGCCACCACTGTGGTCTGAGCTGCTGGGTGGCTTCAGCCTTTCTGTTGCTGTGAAACAGTCCCAAGGCTAGGTGCTGGTGAGGGCCGAGGATGGTCACACAGCCATCTGGAGCCCCAAAGCAAGGCACTGAGTTGCATGTGACTGAGGAGAGGAGGGAAGGTGGGTAGCCGAGAGCTGCACCTTCCTGTCGCCCAGCACCTGCAGGAAGTGAGGGGAGGAGAAGCCCCCGGTCAGCAGCAGCGGCTCCCTGGTCTCCACTAGGCACGGCCGGCCAGCACCAGCAGCTTGTGAGGGGCAGGGTCCAGCAGGAGGTTCCGGAGCTCATAGCACAGGGACTCGTCTGAGGGGTTCGGAAGAACCAGCGTCTCCAGGGTCTCTCCACAGTGGCTCAGGCTCCGCTGGTCCTTCACGATGTTGGAGAAGGTGGCAGAATGCCGGGACACAAAGGCCTTGAGCTGCTCGCCCAGGTTGCAGACAGTGGTGTCCACGTCCCAGGAGCGGACACCTCGTTCCAGCTCCTCGAGGACTGAGGCCAGCAACCTAGGGCAACACTCGCCGCCCACCATGAGCAGTAGCAAGGAGCTCGGGACTCCACCACCTACGGAGCCTCCATCTTCGCTCTGCCCTGAAGCTCTTGAGCTCGAGATTTCTTTTTTTATCTTTTTTGAGATAGGGTCTCCCTTTAGTTCCATCTGACCTGGAGCCTGCTATGTAGACCAGGCTGGCCTTGAACTCTCAGAGATCTGCCTGCCTCTGCCTCCCTCCCAAATGGAAGGTATGAAAGGCGGGCTCCACCGCACCTGGCTTCAGTTGAGATTTTTTTTTAATAATTTTTATTAATTTTATTTCTGTATGTGTATGAATGTACTGTCTGCATGCAAGTTTGTGCACCCGTATTGTGCAATGCTGCGGAGGTCAGAAGAGGGTGTTGGATTCTCCTGGAACTGGAGTTCTCCTGGAATTGGAGTTTCAGACCGTTCTCGGCCGCCATGTGGGTGCTGGGGATCGAACCCAGGTCCTCTGTAAGAGCAGTCGGTGCTCTTAACCACTAGGCCATCTCTCCAGCCCCAGTTGAGATTTCTTACCCACTTCCCCATGTTATGCTCAGGTTTTGTCTGATTTGAGCTCGCATAGATAGGATGTGTGCATGCTGTCACCATTGCTGTGAGTTTGTATTTTTCTTTCTTTTTCTTTTTTTGGGGGGGGGGGTATTTTTGAGGCAGGGTCTCCCTTTGAGTAACAGCTGTCCTGGAGCTCGCTCTGTAGACCAGGCTGGCCTTGAACTCACAGAGATCCGCCTACCTCTACCTCCCGAGTGCTGGGATTAAAAGCGCACGACACCACGCCCAGCTTGTGAGTTTGTATTTTTTTTTTTTTTTT
>VZQC01002017.1:454206-481017 GCA_009823505.1 Rhizomys pruinosus | reverse complement strand
AGACAGGGTCTCCCTGTAGCCCCAGCTGTCCTGGAACTCGCTCTGTAGACCAAGCTGGCCTTGAACTCACAAAGATCTGCCTGCCTCTCCCTCCCAAGTGCTAGGATTAAAGGCATGCGCCACCATGCCCAGCTCATTTTAACATTTCTTAAAGGAAACTTATTTAATACATTCTTTTCCTTTTGAGACAGGGGCCCGTGTATCCCAGGCTGGCCCAAAGCTGGCTATGGAGCCAAGGATGAACTTGGACTTCTGATTCTCCTGCCTCCACTCAAGTGCTTAGACTACAGGTCTGTGCCATCGCCATCAAGCCCAGCGTATGCTGTGCTGGAGATTGAACTCAGGGCTTGGTGCATGCTAAGCTAGCACTCTACCAACAAAGCTACATCCCCAGCCCAGAAAATTTGTTAAAAGTAAAGAATTCGAATGCTGATCCAATTCTCTTAAGAATTCATAGCAGTCACAGTCTGTATGCTTAAAGCACTGATCTCATGAGAATGACACAGACTGAGGCCATTAATTCCAATACGATTAGATGTGTGTGTGTGTGTGTGTGTGTGTGTGTGTGTGTGTGTGCGTGTGTGTTGCTGGGGATCAAACCTAATGTCTTGCACATGTTAGGCAAATGCTCTAGTATTGATTTCAAAATCAGGTCACTTAATGTGCTAAATGTGTATTTAATGTGTGCCATAGCAACATTAGCAAAACATGACTATTTCTCAAGACTTCACACAAATCTCTGGCCTTCGTGGTAGTACAAGTGTTTTCTTTTGTTTTTATTTTTATATCTTTGGTTTGTCTGAGACAGGATAATCCAAGTTTGAGGTTACACTGGGTTACAAGGCAAGCTCCAGACCAGGATACATAGCAAAATCCTGTCTTCTTTTTTTAAACCACCTAATGTTAAATTCATATATCTATATTTTTCTCAAATTTTAAGACTTCTCAAGTCTGTTAAAACCAGATTGCTAGCTCTCCCTTCTAGCAAAGATCAAGTAACAAGGATTAGAGTTGTGACAGTTAACACAGAACAATGATCAACAACAGGGGCTGGAGAGATGGCCTAATGGTTAAGAGCGCCGACTGCTCTTGTAGAGGACCTGGGTTCGATCCCCAGCACCCACATGGTGGCCGAGAACCATCTTTAACTCCAGTTCCAGGGGAATTCCGATGCCCTCTTCTGACCTCCTCGGCATTGCATGACACGGGTGCACAAACCTACATACAGACAGTACAGTACATTCATACACATAAAAAATAAAATTAAAACAACAACAACAACAACAACAAAAAACCCAACAGGAAACAGGAGCTTGTGGCATAGCTCAGTGAGGAAAAGTGCTTGCTACACAAACCTGAGGATCTGAGTTTGAATCCCCAGAACCCATATAAAAACTGAATGCTGTAGTGCAAAGGTCTGTAATTTCATCCCTCCTAAGGAGAGACGGAGGAGGCAGGAGAATCCCTAGATTCGCCATCCAGTCAGCCTGGCATATGCAGCAGAGAAACAATGGAGAGGCCCTGTCTGAAACAAGGCAGAAGGCAAGGACCAACGCTTGAGGCCATCGTCTAATCTCCACACACGCAGTGCCATATGAATGCATGCACACACATACACAAGTGCGCACATACACCCCACATACAGAGGGAGACAGAGACAGACAGAGATGGAGAGAGAAATAAACAAACACACACACAAGCAAATAAAAAGCAGGGGATCCTGAACTATGAGCTTGCCAGAGTTCACTGTCCTGAGAGTGTTCACAGGATGCAAAATATAAAGGGGCACAGAGAGAGGGGTATCCTTAAGCCGAGAATCTGGGAAAACCAACCTTAATAACAAACATAGAGAGCTGAGGGCAATGCACAAAAACACTGCATATAGAAAAATCTGCATTGAGTTCCTTAGACTATTCAGATTACTGATCAATACACATGTGAGCAAACATGCAAAGCCAAGGAAAAAATATCAAAAAGATTTAGAACAGCACCTGAACAATGCTGGTTTCCATCAGCCAGACTGAAAAAAAAAATATATATATATTATAATTTATGGGACAGTGGATAGAGAATTTAAGAAGGTCAGCTGTGAGTAACAATTAGTTTTAAATTGAGCACAACTCCTGAACTACCAAGCAAAAGACTGAAAGGTCCAAACTGTGACTTAAGTGTCTTAAGTGAATTCTAGAGCTAAGTTCAACAGTATCTGTGTACATACAAAACTATTCAGCAGTCAACAAAGAAAAAAAAAACTTTTAAAAAGGAAATATCTGGGGCTGGAGAGATGGCTCAGCTGTTAAGAGCAATGTTTGCTCTGTCAGAAGAACCAGGTTTAATCCCTAACACCAGATGGTGGCTAACCATCTGTAACTCCAGGTTCAGGGGATCTGACACCCTCTTCTGGCCTCTGCAGGCATTACATGACAGAGATGCATCTACATACATTCAGGCAAAACACTCATAAACATAAAAATAAAAAACAGTGAACATAAAGTTATGAGGCATGAAACAGCTGGGAACACATGGCCACAATGAAACAATGAAACATGACACAACTGACATGTTACTGTAAGTATATATAAACATGTTTTAAAAAATATTTTTATTTTATTTAATTAATTTTTTTATGTGTATGAATGTACTATTTGCATGTAGGTTTGTGCACCCATGCCGTGCAATGCCGCAGAGGTCAGAAGAGGGTGTCGGATTCCCCTGGAACTGGAGTTAAAGACGGTTCTCAGCCACCATGTGGGTGCTGGGGATCGAACCTGGGTCCTCTTCAAGAGCAGTCGGTGCTCTTAACTGCTAGGCCATCTCTCTAGTCCCATAAACATGTTTTATATACATTTGATATATACTAGTCAAAAGGAAGCTGGGAATAATACAAACATAGTTAGATACTGTAAAAGAATACATTCTATGGTTACAATTACAGCAGAAGATTTCAATAGCCCTCCTTTTAAATAACTGTACAAGTAGGCAGAACAAGGGAGAAAATCAGGAAGGATGTGATCAATATTATCAGCAACTCCTCCAACCTGATATTCATAAAACGTTTCACTCACTAACAGCAAAATACACATTGTCTTCAAGTGTACCCAGAAAATTTACCATGGCAAACTGTCTTCTTAATCTAAAAGGACTAATCATACTGAGTATGTACTCAAATCATATAAAAATGAAGTTGCCAGGTGTGGTGGCACACACCTTTAGCCCCAGCCCTTGGGAGGCAGAGGCAAGCAGATCTCTGAGTTCAAGTCAAGCCTGGTCTACATAGTGAGTTCCAAGACAGCTGGGGCTACAGGGAGACCCCATCTCAAAAAGATAAAAATAAAAAATAAAAATAAATAAAAATGAAGTTACAAATTAGTAACAAAGCTATGAACTTAGGCAAGAAAAATAAAAAGCTATCCAGACTGAAGGAGAAGCAAAACAATCTTTACTTATTACAGATGGCATGTTTATGTAAAAAAAAAAACCAAAATGCTAAAAGAATATTAAAACTAATAAAGTGGGTGTAGCAAAATTGCAAAGACAACAAGGTCAGCACATCAAAAACAACTATATCTCTTCATCCTCGTATTTTTAAACTTTTTAGAGTTTTTTGTTGTTGCTTTGAGACAGGGTCTCCCCGTGTCTTCAGCTGGCCTGGGACTTGTATAGACCAGGCTGGCCTCAGTTTCACAGAGATCCACTGACCTCTGCCTTCAGAGTGCTGGGACTAAAGGCATGCATCACCAAGCCTGGCTTTTGATATACTTTTTTATGTGTGTGTTGTTTGCATGTATGTAAGTATACCACATGTATGCAATGCCCTCAGAGACCAGAAAAGAGCATTGGATTCCCTGAAACTGGAGTTATAGATAGTTGTTAGCTGACATGTGAATGTTGGAACTGAATCCCGGTCCTCTGCAAAAACATCAAGTGCTCTTAACTGTTGGGCCATCTCTCCAGCCCCTTACATATTAATTTTCAGATGAAGAATTTCAAGTTGAAAATTAAAAACTTAAGAACAGAATTTATAATCTCAAAAATACAATGAGTTTAGGGATTAATCTGATAGAAATGGAAAGACTTATACCCTGAAAACTACAAAATATTTCTCTGCTAAATTAAATAATACATAAAATGGAAAGAAGTACTTTGTGCTTCAAAAGACTCAATGCTAAGACGTCAGTTCTCTGTAATGGGATTATTTCTGTAATCCCGAGGAGAACCCTCTTGGGGGGTTCGAGGTGGAGGTGGCAGAGTCAGAAATTCAAAGCCATCTTTGGTTACATAATGAATTTGAGGCCAGCCTGGAAGAAAAGATAAAGCCTCATGTTTGTTTGGCAAATAATAGAATTACGACTGCTAAAATATATCCTATGTCTAACCATTTTTTTTTTTTTTTTGAGACAGGGTCCTCCCTTTAGTCCCAACTGGCCTGGAGCTTGCTCTGTAGACCAGACTGGCCTTGAATTCACAGAGATCTGCCTGCCTATGCCTTCCAAGTGTGCCACTATGCCTGGCTTAACCAAATAAAAAAAATAAATTTTAAGCTAGCAGTTGGCTGATAAAATAAGTTTATTTTGTAGTTATTTTGTTTTGCTTTGTTTTGAATTTATTTATTTATTATTTTTTATGTGTATTGAGTATACTGTCTGCATGTAGGTTGGTGCACCCGAGTCATGCAATGCTGAGGAGGTCAGAAGAGGGCATGGGATTCCCCTGGAACTGGAGTTAAAGACGGTTCTTAGCCGCCATGTGGGTGCTGCGAATCGAACCTGGTTCTTCTGCAAGAGCAGTCAGTGCTCTTAACCACTGAGCCATCTCTCCAGCCCCTTATTTTGCAGTTCTAACACTGCCTCTCTCAAGATGCACAGACAGGCACTGAGAAAAATGATGGTGGTAGAGGTCTGCTGTCTCTTCATTTTTTTTTTTTTTTTTTTGGTCTTTTTTGAGACAGGGTCTCCCTGTAGTCCCAGCTGTCCTGGAACTCACTCTGTACACCAGGCTGGCCTTGAACTTACAAAGATCCGCCTGCCTCTGCCTCCCAAGTGCTCTAGTGTTCTTTCTGGACTCCTAAGTCCCAGCCTTTCTGTGTTACTACTTCGGCCCCATGCTGTTCTCCAAAACTGCCTCATAATAGCAGGTATGTGCTTTGCTAGTATCTAAACAGTTTTATTCAATGAAATAAGTAAATGTTTTTCTAGGGAGGCCCTGGTTGTATAATCCAACATAGTGCATTTCTTAAAACCAGTTGGGGCTAGAGAGATGGCTCAGTGGTTAAGAGCACCAAATGCTCTTGCAGAAGACCCAGGTTCGATTCCCAGCACCCACATGGCGGCTAAGAACTGTCTTTGACTCCAGTTCCAGGGGAATCTGACACCCTCTTCTGACCTCCGTGGCATTGCACGACACAGATGCACCAACCTACATGCAGACAGTACACACATACATATAGAAAAAAAAGAAAAAGAGCTTCACTGAGATATAACTATGTAAAGTTTGCAACTTGCTAAGTTTTTCACTAGAATGTACACCCAAGAAGCTGTCGCCCTGGTCAGGAGAGTGCCCACCACATCCCAAGGTCCCTTATGCTCCTTTGCTCCTTCCTCACCCTCCCAGCCAACCTCTAAAGGTTTTAATCACTATGGTTTATGTTTTCTAGAGTTTTATATATATTATATTTTTTTTTCCAGTTTTTCTTCCTTTTTTGTTGCTTTTTTTTTTTTTTTTTTAGTCTTTTTGAGACAGGGTCTCCCTTTAGTCCTCGCTGGCCTGGAGTTCACTATGTAGACCAGGCTGCCCTTGAACTCACAGAGATCCGCCTACCTCTGCCTCCCAAGTGCTAGGATTAAAGGCGTGTGCCACCACACTCAGCTCTTTTTTTGTTTGTTTTTAAGAGGGTGTTGGTTACCCTGGAACTGGAGTTATAGATGGCTGTTAGCCACCATGTGAGTGCTGGGATTTGAACTCAGGACTACTACAAGAACAGCCTGTGCTCTTAACCACTGAGCCATCTCTGCAGCCCCCATTCTTTTCTTTTTTGAGACAAGATCTCATATAGCCCAGGCTGTCCTTAAACTAGCTATCTAGTCAAAGATAACCTCAAACCCTGATCCTCCTGCTTCCATCTCCCAAATGCTGCAACTCAGCATATACCACCACTCCTGGCTTTTACTCACCAATTTAAAAAAATGACAAAAGCCAAAGAATATAATGGTTAACTTAAAAAAAAAAGTTGTTAGGGGCTGGAGAGATGGCCTAGCAGTTAAGAGCGCTGATGGCTCTTGCAGAGGACCTGGGTTCGATCACCAGCACCCCCATGGCAGCTGAGAACCGTCTTTAACTCCAGTTCCAGGGGGAATCCCACACTCTCTTCTGACCTCCGTGGCATTGCACGACACGGGTGCACAAACCAAAATGCAGACAGTACATTCATACACATACAAAAAAATAAATAAAATTTAAAAATTAAATAAAAGTACCTCCTGGGCATGTACCCACAAGACTCATCTTAACACAGAGACATATGCACAGCCATGTCTATTGCAGCTCTCTTCACAATAGAAAGGAGCTGGAACCAACCCAAATGCCCTTGCAGGTAAATGGCTGGAGCTAGAAGATATCATGCTGAGTGAAGTAACAATCCCAGAAAAACAAATGACAATGGTATCCCTCATCTGTGGATGCTAGTGCCAGTTACCTAATTGTATGGCAAACTGAGCAATGTCAATGTGATCTGAAAACAACTGTGCTCTTATATTGTGAATCCCTTAAAATATAATAAAAAAAAAATTTTAAGTACCAAAAAAAAAAAAGGAAAAAAATGTTATCTTTATTTGTTTATTAGGTGTGTAGGCACATGTGTGCTATGATATGCAGGGAGAGGTCAGAGAACAACTTGCAGGAGTTGGTTCTCTTCTTTCACCATGTGAGGGATTGAACTCAGGTTTCAGGCTCGGCAGCAAGCGCCTTCACACACTGGGCTACCTGGCTAGCTGGCCTAGTTTGCTTACTACTGCAAAGAATGGGAAGAGCAGGAACTCAAGGCAGAAGCAGAGGCCATGGAGGAATGTTATGTTACTGATAACTTCCTCTGGCTTGCACAGCTCCCTTTTTTATATAGCCCAGGCCCACCTGGCCAAGTGGGCTGAGCTCGCCTCCCTCAATCAATTCCCAATTAAGAAAATGCCTCACACTGGGTGTGGTGGCGCAAGCCTTTAATCCCAGTATTTGGGAGGCAGAGGCAGGTGGATCTCTGTGAGTTCAAGGCCAGCCTGGTCTACAGAGTGAGTTCCAGGGCAGCTGGAGCTACAGGGAGATCCTATCTTGAAAAGAACAACAACAACAACAACAACAACAAAAAGTGAATCTCTTAGGGTCTAGAACTTAGCTACCATTTATTTTCAGAGTTAGGAAGTTTTGGTATATGGATGAAGGCTATGTATGTATATTTTTAGAATAATATAAGATCAAAGGAATGAGGAAAAAAGTAGTTTGTCATGACATTATGTCTAACCACAGTATTTATTTTATGGGAGTGCTTCTTAGTATTTCTTATACAAGGATGCTTGAGCTTTTGTCCAAGCATTTTCTAAAATATTATAATATAAGTATCAGGCTGGAGTAATTTAGCCTTTCTGGATGCTTAATGACCATACTTAATACCTATACCAATTTGGTTGAGGGTCTTAAGGGATAACTTTGTTCCTTACCCTCAGAGGTCAACTAAGTTCCAGGGGACTATGCATGGGGGCATCTCCTGAAACGTCCTGCAAATGTGAGTCACCAGTCTTCCTGTGCAGGGAGGTCTTGGAGATCCACTAATGGGACTTCAGCCAGTGTCCAGTCTATAAAGAGAAAAGTCTGCTCATGCTTCAAAAACAGAAGCCTGGTTTAGCAAGATCTGACTTTGTCCTTGAGTGGATGGAACTGGTGATTGAAAAGCCAAAAGAATCCAGGGGCTCCCCTCCCCACCAAAAAAAACCCTGAGTGACCCTTGAGGACCAGATCCTCAACTGACCTTGAGAAAACAAAACCTTGGTTAATCTGGGCTAACTGTGTGGCCTTAAACATCCAAAAGGAAAGTATAACCAGAAATAAATAGTTAAGTCCTGAGAAATTGTACTTCAGGTATAAAACTTGAGATCTTAGTAAAAAGACAAAAGAGCACAGTTGTTTTGCCTGTCTTACTGGCAAGTGCAGCTACTCTGTGGCTGCCACTGCTTTTGCCATCCTTCAAAGACGTGAGAAGATACAGCTTTTCAACCTTCCAATATGGACTGAAGACTCATGTCTCTCCAAGAATCCTCCAATCCTTCAGTGCAAGATGGGGACTGGTGAGACATCCAACTTGTGGACTGAGCTACTACTAGGGTTTCCACTTCTTCAGAGGATAGTCTGCCATTGTTGGACTACCCAGGCTGTATCATGGAGGCAAGAAGATCAAGACAGGATGAGGTGCTTACTGGACCTCATTTGGTGACCATGGGAAGGGAAAACACCAGTGTGGAACACAGGGCAGAACTGATGGTGGTTTGGGCTTGCCAAGGAGGAGCCTTTAAACATGATATCTTTCAGCCTAATAAAGAAAAAAAATCATAAGCTGAAGATGCTAAAACCTATGATATATGTGGCATGCATATGTGCATATTTTGGAGTAATGCATATTGGAAGGAAGAAGAAGAAGAAGAAGAAGAAGAAGAAGAAGAAGAAGAAGAAGAAGAAGAAGAAGAAGAAGAAGAAGAGGAGGAGGAGGAGGAAGAGGAGGAGGAGGAGGAGGAGGAGGAGGAGGAGGAGGAGGAGGGAGGAGGAGGACGATGATGACGACGACAACGACGACTGCATCAAAGAACTGACTGAAATGGTGAATTGCTTGAAACAGTAAACTTCTGCATTGAGAATTTTGAGAGAGACTGAGAAAAAGATGAAAAACATGTTTGGCAGAATGCATGAGCTCTGGTGGGGTGGGAGTCAGGGAGGGGGGACGGGTTTAGATTTGATTTGTAATGTAATTTTGTATGAAATGCACAGAGCTTCAATAAAACATTGGCTTAAAAAAACTGTCAGGAAATAAACAGACTTTCATAATGTACAAGTTCCATTACTTGTGCTTTTCCAAGTATTCTGAACTCACATATACCATAAATTGGGGCTTGAGATATAGTTTAGTTAGGAGAGTGCTTACCTAGCATACAGGAAGCCCTGGGTTCAATCCACAGTACTGCATAATGTAGGTGTGGTGCCCAGGCCTTTAATCCCAGAAGTCAGGAAGACCAGAAATTCAAGGTCATCCTTAGAATAGAGCAAGTTTGAGGGATACATAAGACCTCTCTCCAAAATAAGCAAGCAAGCAATCAAACAAATGAAAAATTAGAAGAAAAATAACACAAACTATCCAAATGCTTTAAAATTCAAGGCCTTTAATTCAGTTTTTGGTAATGACCATAAATGCCTCCACGAAACCTCTTTTCTCTGTAAATAGAAGGCACTAGGCATTCCATAACATCCTAAAAACAGTGATTCCTTCTGACACTGGTAGAGATAACATTAAATAGCAGGGTTTGAATATTACAAACTCTTATTTTAAAAAGAGAGAACTCTGAAAAAAAAAACACATAAAAATTTTAAGTAGCAGTCAGTCTTTCTCAAGTTTCTAATGCAATTGTAAATTATTCTTGCAGGTACATAATTTGAAATTAGAGACAGAGTGGATGAGTGTGATTTGGCTTTCAATATGTGTTACATTTCAAAATGTTAAATGTAAAGACATTCAGTTAAATGTAAATGCAAAGACATTATCATGCTTGTTGTATTCTTTAGGTATGCACAATAAACTTAAAATGATCCATCCTGCAGAAGTACATTCTAAAAGATCCTTGATATGACACTAACAACTTTCAAATTCATGTCACAGACTGTATATAAATTGTGATTATTAAAATACACTTTTTTGAAAAATAATAAGATGACCATTTATACCTAAATAAAGTTTCCCAGAAAGTTATGAAATACTTTAGCATATAAAAGTAGTAGTTGCCCCTTTTCTGAAAGGTCAGTGTTGCTTCACACAGTAATCCCTATAAGCCAGAGCAAACGCTTTCTTCCAAATGCCACATTCTTTATACAACACAGAGATATGCTTCAAGACTGCGTCCATGACTAAAGCGCACACCTGGGCATGAGACCACAGTCACAAGCACAAGGAATCTTTCTTGGATCAGGGATGCCCATTGCAGTAATACTAACAGAGAACAAGAGATGGCTTCTGAAGCCATTCTTCCACAAACACATACACTTACATTTGGCTGTTCAGAGGGTACCTAAGACACAGCTATTTACATATGTGCTACATCATGTGTGCTGTTTGAACAGTGGCTTCTGCAGATATTCCCATTCAAATACAAACAAAACAGTCTTACTATACCAAATAACACTCTACTTTTGGCAAGGTAGTATAAACATAACAAAAATAAACAAAACCACACACACACACACACACACACACACACACACACAAAATAACACTGATTTAGGCAAAAGTTCCCATGTCAAACAGAAATAGGCCAAGTGTTCTGAAAAGCATTATTTTGGGGTAAATAATATTACCCAACAAATAATGTTGCAAATCAAACTTAATATCCTCATTTAACTATTACTTACATGAATGGCTTATGAATGCCTTAAAGAATAATTCAGTTTAAAAAAACAGCTGAGTATGAAATTCATAATTATAATGTCATCAAAAGATATTCAAACTAATTAATTTGTATAGGTCTACTTAGTAAAAGGTAAGAGAAAATAAACTCTTCCATAACTAATCCTATATATGCCCTCTTCCTTTGGAGAAACTCATAACTATGATTAAAATTTGAAAATGTTAAAGATAACAGAAATGAAAACCTTTATGACAATGTCAAACATACATTGTGCTAAAATTATGTATCATAATGAAGCTAAGAAAAAGCTTTAGGACTAGCAGCTGGACTCTGAAATCTACAGGACAGCAGAAGGCACTACAAAGCCTCAATTGCTCCTAACTGTAGTTGGGAACTTCAGTTGTTAGTTTCTTACAAAGACAGCCAGTGTGAATGTTATTTTTATATCCCCCTGAGTTTCAACATGATTGGGCAGAGCAGCACCGATTTAAAAAGACACCTGCAGTGGCAGCACTGCGTTCTGGATCACCTACACTGATGGCCCCACAGGTCTCTCATAAGAGCACTTTAGAACATGATTAAAAATATAGAAATGCCTTTCGGTATTTCAGTATTAAAGAGGAACCACCGCAGCTATCAATTTTAAAAAATAATGCACTAAAAATGTCTGTTTTTACAACTTGGTCTTCCACCTGCATCTAGCAATCACAGCTATTTTCCATTCCACTCTCCCCAAGATGTCTCCTTTGTGCATTTGGATGAAATGTCAGTATGCTTCATGGTACACAGTCCTTTGTGGCTGGAAAATCCTGGTAAATATCATGTCATGCCAGTTTTGAGCAGTATGCCTTGCAGATCTTCTGGCAAAGCTAAGATAATTGCATCTATATGTGTCCGTAACTTTTCCACAGTATCAGGTTTCACTGGTAAATTCTCTCGGTCAGCCTGCAACTACATAAGGAAGAATTGGTAGTATTTAAGTGCATCTATAATACTATATTATATTTGCTACACAAACACTTTTAACACTCCAATTACTAGAAACTTTGAGTTTTACTCTAGAATTTACAGAAACTAAAAAGGCAGAGAACTTGCTACTGGGGGAGGGGTGGAGGAACCTCAATAAAAGGCTTATCTGTAAATTCATAAATAATACCTAGGAATGCTAAGTGGCATAAAATATTGGTGGCAATTGTTGTGTAGAGTTAATAAAACTCCATTTATCTATCTTTAGACTAACATGGCATCACTGTGATCTGTTTCAGTCAAGTATTTCTAGTGAGATCTACCATCAACTGGCCAATCTGAAATCCTTTCATTTAAAAAGTTACTTTAGTGGGCTGGAGAGATGGCCTAGCGGTTAAGAGTGCTGACTGCTCTTGCAGAGGACCTGGGTTCAATCTCCAGCACCAACATGGCGGCTGAGAACCGTCTTTAACTCCAGTTCCAGGGGAATCCGACACCCTCTTCTGACCTCCGTGGCATTGCACGACATGGGTGCACAAACCTACATGCAGACAGTACATTCATACACATAACAATAAATAAAATTTTTTAAAAAAGTTACTTTAGTGATTCATCATGGATTATCAGGTTCAAATCAGAGGAAAATAACATCTCAGAAAGGTGAACATTTTATCTTCCTTTCTCTAGTTACATACCAACTTATTTTTCAGCTTCAATACAAGGTCTACTGTTTCTACTTCTGTGTGTGTCTGGATCCAGAGAAGGAGGTCCTAGAACAGTAAGAAAATCCCAAATCAGTATGTACTCAAAATAATATTTGAAACCTGGGTTCAGGGACTGGAGAGATGGCCTAGCGGTTAAGAGCACCAACTGCTCTTGCAGAGGACCCGGGATCGATCCCCAGCACCCACATGGTGGCTGAGAACCATCTGTAACTCCAATTCCAGGAGAACTCCAGTTCCAGGGGAATCCAACACCCTCTTCTGACCTCCGCGGCACGACACAGGTGCACAAACCTACATGCAGACAGTACATTCACCCACATAAATAAATAAAATAAAATAAAAAAGAACCCGGGTGTCACACACCTTTTTCCCCCTATTTTATTTATTTATTTATTTACTTATTTATTTATTGAATTTTTTTTAGACAGGGTCTCCCTGTAGCCCAGCTGGCCTGCCTCTCTGCCTGCTGAGTGCTGCAGCACCTCATTAACTTTCCATTTCTCTCCTCTCCTCTCCTCTCCTCTCCTCTCCTCTCCTCTCCTCTCCTCTCCTCTCCTCTCCCCTCCCCTCTCCCCCTCCCCCCTCCCCCCCCCTCCCCTCCCCTCCCCTCCCCTCCCTCCCTTCCTCATTCTCTCTCCCCGCTCCCCTCTCCCCCCCTGTCTCTCTTCTCCCCCTCCTTCTCTTCTCTCCCTCCCCTCCCTTCTCTTCTCCCCCTCCCGTCCTCTTCTCCCCTCCCCCTCCCCTCACCTCCCGTCCTCTTCTACCCCCTCCCCTCCCCTCCCCCGCCGCACCCTCCTCCTCCCTTCTCTCTTCTCCTCCCTCCCCTCCCTTCTCTTCTCCCCTCCCTCCCCTTCCCTCCCTTCCTCTTCTCCCCCCCTTATCTTTTTGGACAGGTCCTCTCCCTGTAGCCCCAGCTGGCCTTGAATTTCAACAGAGATCCGCCTGCCCTCTGGCTCCCAAGTGCTGGGTTAAAGGCATACACCCACCACCACACCCAGCAATTATCCTTTTTTTTTTTTTTTTGCTTTTTTTGAGACAGGGTCTCCATTTTTAGTCCCAGCTGGCCTGGAGGTCACACACCTTTAATCCTAGCACTTGGGAGGCAGAGGCAGGCGATATCTGTGAGTTCAAGGCCAGCCTAGTCTACATAGAGAGCTCCAGGCCAGCTGGGACTAAAGGGAGACCCTGTCTCAAAAAGACAAAAGAAAAAAAAATTGAACCTCTTTATTTCAACCATCAAGGCTAAGGGGGAGGAAGGACAAGAAAGAGAAGGAGAATGGCGTATTTAATTCAGATATCCTTATAGTAGAAGCTTAAGTCTCATGATAGTCTAAAAATTGCTAATTAGGTAATTTTCAACATTAGCCAGAACTACTGTCTAATATTCAGAAATAAGGCAAAATGTAAGAAACTCCTTTCTGGGGTGGCCCTTTTTTAGGAACAATTGGGTAGGGGGAGCCCCAGCAGCTCAATGTAGTACTAACCTTTTAACCTTATTAACAGCAATTTATACTTAGAAGTAAAACAAAATGAAATGCAACAACTTTCTGAGGTGGCCCTTTTAGGTCAAGATGGAAAACAAACAAATAAACAAACAACAGCAGCTCAATGCAATATTAACTTTTAACCTTATAACAGTAATTTATATGGAATACTAGTTAACAAATCAAGATATCCAAACATGAATGTATTTCTGGATATAAATTTTCTATGTTCAAATAAGATCTTGAAGCTTATGACATGGCTACCTTCAACATTCTTCTGTCTCTCTCTCTCTTTTTCTCCCTCCCTCCCTCTGTCCTGTCCTTCCCTCCCTCTTTCCTCTCTCTCTCTCTCTCTCTCTCTCTCTCTCTCTCTCTCTCTGTCTCTAGTCTCTGTCTCTTCCCCTCTCTCTTTCTTTTCTTTCGAGACAAGAGTCTCACTATGTAGACCTGGCTGGCCTGAAACTCCCTAAGTAAACCAGGCTAGCCTTGAACTTACAGAGATCCATCTGGGGCAACCCTTACCCCAGTGCTGAGATCAAAGGCTGCACCACACCCAACCAACACATTCTTTTCTAAAAGCCACAATCACTAGGAGTTTAGGATTAGAAAGATACCACCCAGAGCAGCTCACCTCAACATTTAAAGCTAAATATACATCAAAATAAGTTTGTATCATCACACTTAGTTTGAAGTAGACTGGTCCCCAGTTACAGATGAAAATTTGGGGGCTAAGCCGGGCATGGTGATGCATGCCTTTAATCCTAGCACTTGGGAGGAAGAGGCAGGTGGATCTTTGTGAGTTCAAGGCCAGCCTGGTCTACATAGCGAATTCCAGGACAGCCAGAGCTATGGGGAGACCCTGTCTCAAAAAGACCAAAAAAAAAAAAAAAAGAAAATTCGGGGGCTGGAGAGATGGCCTAGCGGTTAAGAGGGTCAACAGCTTTTGCACAGGACCTGGGTTCGATCCCCAGCACCCACATGGCGGCTGAGAACCATCTTTAACTCCAGTTCCAGGGGAATCCGACACCTTCTTCTGACCTCCGAGGCACTGCATGACACAGGTGCACAAACCTACATGCAGACAGTACATTCATACACACACACACACACACACACACACACACACACACACACACACACAAATGCTGTTTTAAAAAAAAGAAAAGAAAATTCCGTCCACCACAGGAAACTGTTAACTCTAACTGGAAAAGACTAAGCAACATGAGAAATGAGCTGCAGTGAATCCTGCTCCTGCTCTAGAGAATCTGCCTCTTTCTATGCTGGAATGCTCCCACTGCAGGTGATTTCAAGCTATAAACTGACATCTCTGAGCATAGAACGAGGAAGGGGTGTGCACAATTAGTTGATGTAGAAAAAAAGCAGCCCAAAACACACTGATACTTCCATGACTTAGAGCTAAGGTAAACTGAGGCAAGTTCATTGAACTTTTAAACCACAGGTTTTGCATAACACAGATCACACCACAAAGAATTATGACAATATGTCCTTGTCATATAGGACAGGATCTGAGCAAGCTATGATATACTTTTCTTTTTTTTTTTTTGTCTTTTCGAGACAGGGTCTCCCTGTAGCCCCTGCTGTCCTGGAACTCACTCTGTAGACCAGGCTGGCCTTGAACTCACAAAGATCCGCCTGCCTCTGCCTCCCAAGTGCTAGGATCAAAGGCATGAGCCACCATGCCCAGCAATCTACTTTTTAAATATATTTATTATTTCATTTCAAGCCCACCTGGGAGTGCCTGAAGTTGGCCTCCACATGGTGTGGGGGAGTGGGGGGGGGTGTTTCAGCCTGCCCTGGAGTGCTTGAAGCTGACCTCGTGAGCATCCCCAGTTCTCAGGTCCCCAACCTTCTAGCTCAGGAACATCTGAAGCCCTTCCTGCTGCTCCAGGGCTAGACTCCTCTGCCTTTACAGAGATCCAGACATGTCCACTCTGCCTGGAACTGTCTGAAGCTGGCCTCTTAGTGGTGGTGAGCTTCCCCATCTGTGAGGTCCCTAACCTACCTTGGGATCATCTGAACCCCCACCTGCTGCTGCAGGGCTAGACCCTCATGTGTTTTAGTAGGATTCCAGATCTTTCCAGACTGCTCGAAAGTGCCTGAATCAAGCCTCCACCCAGCAAGTCTCCCAAACTGGGGTGTCTGCTGGCTAGTAGGGGCCAAGACCTTAGAAGGAAGCCTGAGAATATCTAGTTGATACTTGACTTGGGCCTCTGAAGGAGCTCCTGACTAGCTGGATGAAAACCAGCTGGTCCCTCCAATACAAAATCAGAAGAGAGAACCTGATGCCTACACCAACCAGCCTTTCATATCTATTAAGACAACAAAGGCAGGTCAAGAATACAAAAAAGGCAGTCTTCAACTCAACAAAGGAAGATGTGAGTTTCATATCAGAATCACAAAGAAAATAAATCACATGTCAAAACACAATGAAAAACAATAATATGAAAAACCCAAATAAATAACATATCTCCACTAAACACTACCAGTCCTGTAGAAGAGCTCTACAATGAGGACCCCCTAGAGATAACCCAGGACACAGAATTCAAAAGAACAATCATAAAAATGATCAAAGAATTCAAGGAATTTAAAGAACAGAGAAACACATCAAAGAACTAAAAGAAGATAGGGATAAACTTCTGACTGAATTCACAAAAGAGATAGAAAGAAATAAAGAAAACTCAGGCTAAAATGAAGAAGGAAGTGAAACACTCAATAAGGCATGTGGAAATGATGGGAGAAAGCCACAGAAACAGAATGAAAAACTGGATGACAAAGCTGAAGAATTAGACCCACTCAAGCAAGGATTATGAAAAATTAAAAAAAAAAAAACCCATAGGAATGAATATTGGGGAAATGTGGGACACCATGAAAAGACCAAACCTACGCATCAGAGGCATAGAGGAAGGAGAAAGATCTTAGGATAATGGTACTGACTGGATCTTCAACAGGATTGTAGAATGAAAATTTCCCCAAATTAAGGAAAGACATGCCCATACAGATAAGAAGTACACAAAACACCAAATAGGAACAGAAAAGAAAGTCCCCACACCATAGCATTACTAAACACTAAATGTTCAGAACAAAGACAGCATACTGAAAGCTGAAAAAGAAAAACAAATCACATATAAAGGAAAATCCATCAGAATTACAGCTGACTTTTCAATGAGAACTATGAAAGCCAGAAGAGCCTGGACCAAAGTATTCCCTGTTCTAAATGACTATAGATGCCAACCCAGAATACTTTACCCAGCAAAAAAATGTCTATTATACTTGAAGGAGAAAGAAACATCTTCTATGATATAAAAAAGCTGAAAGAATCCATGTCCAGAAAACCAGCCCTTCAGAGAATACTTGAAGCAATACAAAGAGTTGAAGAAGCACTATACCGAAGTGGCAACAGAAAGAAGCAAAATGAAGGTATAACTGTGGAAACACAAAGTTAGACTAAGAATGCAAACAGAAAATAAAATGATGGGAACCAACACTCATCTTTCAATGATAACTTTAAATATCAATGGACTGAAGTCACCAATCAAGAGACACGGGCTAGTGGAATGGATTAAGAAACAAAATCTGGGCTGGAGAGATGGCCTATTGGTCAAGAGTGCCGACTGCTCTTGCAGAGGACCAGGTTCGATCCCCAGCACCCACATGGTGGCTGAGAACCATCTTTAACACAAACCTACATGCAGACAGTACATTCATACACATACAAAATAAATAAATTTTTAAAAAATCCTTAAAAAAAAAAAGAAAAGAAAATCCACCAGGCATGGTGATGTATGCATTTAATCCTAGAACTCGGGAGGCAGAGGCAGGTGGTTCTCTGTGAGTTGAAGGCCAGCCTGGTCTACAGAGCAAGCTCCAGGCCAGCTGGAAATAAAGGGAGACCCTGTCTCAAAAACAAAACAAAACAAAAAATCCATCTGTTTGTTGTCTGTAAGAAACCCATCTCACCTTCAAGGACATGTACTACCTTAAGGTGAAAAGGTAGAAAAAAAAACATATTGTGAGTAAATGGCACTAAGAAACAAGCAGGAGTTAAAATTCTAATATAAATAGACTTCAAACTAAAACTAATCAGAAGAGATAAAGAGGTCACTTCAATTAACCAGGCTTGGAGTGGTGGCACACACCTTTAACCCTCTAGCACTTGAGAGGCAGAGACAGGCAGGTATCTGTGAGTTCAAGGCCAGCCTGGTCTACATAGTGAGCTCCAGGCCAGCTAGGACTAAAGGGAGACCCCATCTCAAAAAGACCAAAAAAAAAAAAAAAAAAAAAGAACAATACCAAGAAACCAAGAAGATACTATAATCATGAATATATATGCACCAAACTCTGGTGCACCCAACTTCATAAACACAATACTACAGGACTTTTAAGACACAGATTAATCCTACCACATATACTAGGGGACTTCAATACCCCACTGTCTCCATTACACAGGTCAATGACACAATAATCAGAGAGACATCTGAATTAAACAGTACCATACATGAAATGGCCTAACAGACATCTACCAAATATTCCATTCAAGCACCAAAGAATATACTTTCTATTCAGCACCCCATGGAACTTTTTCCAAAACTGACCATATACTGGGACACAAAACAAACCTCAACAAATACAAAAACTGAAATAATTCCATGCATTCTATCAAATCACAATGCTATAAAACTTAATATCGATACTAGAAGAAGCACAAATAACAACACAAACTCATGAAGAGTAACACACTCCTGAATAATGAATGGGTCAAGGGAGAAATTAAGAAAGAAATAAAAGTATTCTGGGAATTAAATGAAAAGGACAATAAAACACAACAAAAGCTCTCAGACATTTTAAAAGTAGTCCTAAAAGGGAACTTTATTACTCTAAGTGCATACATTAAAAAAATCAGAAAGAGGGGCTGGAGAGATGGCCTAGTGGTTAGGAGTGCCAACCCCTCTTGCAGAGGACCCAGGTTCGATCCCCAGCACCCACATGGTGGCTGAGAACCATCCGTGGCTCCAATTCCAGGAGAACTCCAGTTCCAGGGGAATCCGACACCCTCTTCTGACCTCCGAGGCATTGCACGACACAGGTGCACAAACCTACATGCAGACAGTACATTCGTACACATACAAAAATAAATTTAAAAAAATTAAAAAAAAATTGAAAACCAAAAAGAAATGGATGAATATCTGAAATAATGGGAATCACCAAAGCTAAACCAAGAAGAGATCAACAGCTTAAACAGGCCCATAACACATAAGGAAATTCAAACAGTAATACAAAAGCTCCCAACTAGCCCAGTAGGGTGGCTCATAGCTTTAATCCCAGCACTTGGGAGGCAGAGGCAGGTGGATCTCTGTGAGTTCAAGGCCTGCCTGGTCTACAGAGTGAGTTCCAAGCCAGCTGGGGCTACAGGGAGACCCTGTCTCAAAAAGACCAAAACAACAAAACCACAAAAAAAAAAACCCAACTAAAAAAAGCCCATGCCCAGATGGATTTATGGCAGAATTTTACCAGACCTTGAAAGAGGATCTACAACCAATATTACTTAAGTTATTAAAAAAGACAGAAACAGGGGCTGGAAAGATGGCCTAGCATTTAAGAGCACCGAATGCTCTTGCAGAGGACCTGGGTTTGATCCCCAGCACCCACATGGCAGCTGAAAACCGTCTTTAACTCCAGTCTCCAGTTCCAGGGGAATCCAACACTCTCTTCTGACCTCCGCAGCATTGCACAACACGGGTGCACAAACCTACATGCAGACATTCATACAAATACGAAAATAAATAAAATAAAATAAAAAAGAAACAGAGGGAGAACTCTCAAATTCCTTTTATGAAGCCAGCACCACTGTAATATCAAAACTGAGTAAAGATAGAGCCCCCTCAAAGGAAAACTATATACCCATATCCTTTACATCTTATATATCCATTTTTTATAACCTATATATCCATTCCTTAATGAATGCAGATGAAAAAAATCTCAACAAAATATTGCAAACTACATACAGGGACACATTAGAAAGGCCATCCACCATGATCAAGTTGGATTTATTCCAGAGATGCAGGGATACTTCAATATATGTAAGTCAATAATGTCATAAACCATATAAATGAACTCAAAGACAAAACTCACATGGGCATCTTAATTGATGCAGAAAAAGCCTTTGATAAAATTCAACATGCCTTTATGTTAAAAGTCTTAGAGGGAATTTTACTGGAGGGAACATTCCTCAACATAATTAAAGCTATGTACAACAAACCCACAGCCAATATCAATCTAAAAGGAGAAAAACTGGAAGCATTCCCCCTTAAAATCAGGAACCTGGCAAGGCTGTCCACTACTATCTCCAGTCCTTTTTAATGTAGTGCTTGAAACTCTTGCTAGAGCAGTAAGACAAGAGAAGGAAATTAAAGGAGTACTAATTAGAAAAGAAGAGGTCAAATTATCCCTTTTTGCAGATGATATACCTAAGAGATGCCAAAAATTCCACCAGAAACTCCAAGAAATAATTAACACTTTCAGTAAAGTGGTAGATTACAAAATTAATCTACAAAAAGCAGAGCCTTTATATATGTCAATAACAAGCAAACAGAGAACAAGTACATAGAAACCTTCCCATTCACAATAGCCTCAAAAAATAAAATATCTGAGAATCTGATATTGAAAATCTATACAATAAAAAATTTAAATCTCTGAAGAAAGACATTGAGGAAGACACCAGTAGATATAAGGACCTCCTGTGCTCATGGATTTGAAGAATTAATATAGTAAAAATTACCATCCTACCCCAAATAATATATAGATTCAATGCAATCCCAATCAAAATCCCCATGACATTCTTCATAGAATTCATATGGAAATACAAAAAGACCCAGATAGCCAAAAAACAACCCTGAGCCATGCTGCGAATGCGGGGCTGGGGGGGAGGGATCTCTATACCAGATTTTCAAACTCTGGTATTACAGAGCCATAGTCCATGATACTGGCCACAATAATACCACCATAGATCAATCAAACAACAATTGAAGAGCCAAAATTTGAGTACATTGCAAATTTCAGCCATTCCTGATATTTTGACAAATGGTCCATTTTAGAACACCCAATGGGAGGACCAGGCAGTATCCTCGGCCAAATGATTCTGGACCAAACACTGGAGGATCCACCACTTGTAGAAGAATTCGAAAACTGAACCCCAACCGTTCACCTTGCAAAAAAAAGGCCAACTCCAAATGGGATCAAAGACCTCACTGTGAAAACCCTGAAACTCTGAAACTGTTAGAAGAATAGAAACACACTGGCATTAACCTACAAGATATATAGGTGTAGGATACGACTTTTACTTTTTTTTTAATTTTTAATTTTTATTTATTTCCTATGCTGTATGAATGTAATGTATGCAGCAAGTCTGCGTCCAACCGTGAGTGCAATGCCGCGGATGGTCAGAAGAGGGTAGGGTATCTCAACCCATGGAACTGGAGTTTTCTCCTTGGAATTGGAGTTCAGACGGCTCTCGGCCCCGCCTATGTGGGTGCTGGGGACGGAACCCGCTTTCCTCTGCAAGAGCGGTTGGCGCTCTTAACTGCTAGGACCATCTCTCCAGCCCCAGGTTATCTTGATTCTTAAATCCAGACATTATTTGCTCAGGAATTAAGTCAACAATCACCACACAAGTGGGGGCTTTTCACTTTCCCCACTAAACAACATCACAAGTGGTGACTTTACTTAACAGCAAAGACAACTAACAGAATTAGAAATTATACCGAAAAACCCCACAGAGTGTCGAGAAACATCTTTACCCAGTGCCATAAACAGAGTTAACATCCAGAGCTAACCACCACTTATCTACAAAGAAAGATACAGGGACACGCCGGGCATTGGTTGCACACGCCTTTCAAATTTCCCCTAGCCACTTGGGACCCGTGCAAGGCAGGCTGATCTTTGTGGTTCAAGGCCAGCCTGTCTACAGAGTGAATTCCAGGACAGCGGGGGTTACGGCGACCCCTGTATCAAAATGACAAAAACAACCACAATAAAAACACAAACAACAAACCAAAAAAACAGGACCAAGAAAACAAGTCACTCAATTAAAAGATGAGCTAAAGATATGAACAGAGAGTTCTTAAAATAAGAAAAACGGTTAAGAAACATCTTAAAAAGTGTTCAACATCATTAGTAATTAGGGAGATGCAAATTAAAACCACTTTAAGATTTCATCTTACCCCTCTAAGACTGGCTAAGATCAAGAAAACATATAACCTATATATGGTTATATATATAACCACTGGAGAGGTTATAGGGAAAGGGGAATGCTCATTCAACTGATGATGGGATTGCAATTTTGTGCAACCCCTATGGAAAGCAACGTGTAAAACTTTAAAAAACTATAATTTGACCCATAGGTCATACTACTCCTTGGCGTATACCCAAAGGATTCATCCTATTGTAGAGATACTTGCACATCTATGTTTATTGCTGCTCTTTTCACAATTGCAAAGAGCTGAAAGCAATCTAAGTGTTCCTCAACTGGTGAATGGATAATGAAAATGTGGTACATTTATACAATGGAGTTCTACTCCAAAGTAAAGAAAGATGACATCATGAAATTTGCAGGTAAATAGATGGAACTAGAAACTATTATGCTAAGTGAAGTAACATGACTCAGAAAAATGAAGATGTATGTTGTCTCTCACCTGTGATCCTAGCACCAAATCCATATATGAAAGTATATACTGGGGCTGGAGACATAGCCTAGCGGTTAAGAGCACTGATTGCTCTTGCAGAGGACCTGGGTTCGATCCCCAGCACCCACATGGTGGCTTAGAACCATCTGTAACTCCAATTCCAGGAGAACTCCAGTTCCAGAGGAATCCGAGACCCTCTTCTGACCTCCGCGGCATTGCACGACATGGGTGCACAAACCTGCATGCAGACAGTACATTCATACACATACAAAAATAAATAAAATTTAAAAATTTAAAAAAAAGAAAAAAAAAGAAAGTATATACCATAAAAAAAGTATATGCCATGATGTAGATACACAGGCCATTACCATAGAATCTGAAAGTAAGACCCTATTGCTGAAGATAGGACATACTTTGGAAAGCAGAATTTAAGCAATGGAGCTGGAACTGACCAGGAAGCCATCTCCACTGAAGGTTAGTTCTCACAGCTTTGGAGAGCACTATGTAAGCTACTAAGGGAGAACAGCAATCAATTATCCAATACCAGCTCTAAGACCAAATATCTACATCAATGTCAGGCACAACGTATGACATGGGTGCAGTAGTGGCACTTTTACCCTGGGGGCAATCGATGGCTAACTAATTAGACTTATAGCCCACTCAATGGGAGGAAACTTGTGTGGTACTGTAAACCTAGCCAGACACACATAGCTGGAGAGGTCATAGATCTTAGAGAAATTCCCAAAGTTGTCACATCCCTAGGCTAAGCTAACATCTTACTAACTGCAAAATAGGTATCTTTATATTTACAGACAAATATTCCAGATGCCACTCAATAAAGAAGCTTCTTTTGAACAAGAATAGTACAGACATACAACTGGACACACACAGGCATGTCTGTGAATTTCTCATGCCTAAGCAACACATCACAATGCAACCTCTGTACTTAAGGCTCACATAACATAGAACAAGGGGCCAAGAGGACATTAACCTCTTAACTCCCTTATGGAAGTTTCCCGATGCAATACGAGGCCAAGAACTCAAAAGGGCATAAATGGCCAAACTGTGGAGATTAGAAGTCTACAGAGTGTGGTTCCATGGACAGGTCGCCTATATTCAGCTTCACTCACCCAGGGCTCAAGGAACATGTGGAAGGGGGAGTGGAAAGATTGTAAGAGCCAGGGAGGTAGTGCAAGACCATATGGAAATGAATCCTACAAGCTCCTAGGACCCTGTTCATATGAACCTATAGCATTGGTATCAGCATGCACAAGACCCATGCAAGCTCAGCTGGACAAAAACCCAGCATGGAACTGCAGAAAGGTAGCAGAGCCCAATCTTAGCTGAAGAAATAGTGGAAGCTGATTAAGGTTTGGTGAGGAAGAACTGGCCTTCTTTAAGAGAGGATCTTTGGTTGGGTATGGTGGTGCAGCCTTTAACCCCAGCACTCAGGAGGCAGAGGTAGGCGGACTTCCGTGAGTTTAAGGCCAGCCTGGTCTACATAGTGAGTTCCAGGACAGTTGGGGGTATAAGGAGACCCTGTCTTGAAAAAAACAAAAAAACAAAACAAAACAAAACAGAGGGTCTTTGGATAGGCTGACTAAAGCTCAGAGGATAAACTGGTACTGAGTAATGGGTGGAGAGATTAATTTGGCCCAGCAGACCCTAAGACAAATGACAGCATGTCTGTACTCCAGGGCTGTGCAGTGCACCAATGGAGAAGGGAATGTAAAGGCAATCAAGACTGACTGAGAAGTTATGTATACAGAATGTATGTATGCAGAAAAATTAAATAAAAATATATTTATTATTTTTATTTTATGTGTATGAGTGTTATGCCAGCCTGTATATAAGCGCATCTGTGTTGTGCAAAGCCTGGGGAGGTCAGAAGAGGGTGTCAGATCCCCTGGAACTAGAGTTACAGACAGTTGTTAGCCACCATGTGGGTTCTGGGATTCAAACCTGGGTCCTCTACAAGAGCGGCCATTGTTCTTAACTGCTGAGCTATAAATATTTACACGGGGTAGAAGTGCTGTTACCAAGATCAATCTTAGGACTGATTCATATGGTGAAAGGAGAAAACTGACTCCTGTTGTTTTTTGACCTCCACACACACATATCATAGCATGTACACATCCAACACACACACACACACACACACACACACACACACACACACACACAAAATAAATGTAATATAAAGGACTATAAGTATTATTTTGAACCTCTAAGAATACTTTAAAAACATTTTTTTAATTATTTTTTTTTATTTATTTCTGTATGTGTATGAATGTACTGCCTGCATGTAGGTTTGTGCACCCGTAGCGTGCAATGCCGCGGAGGTCAGAAGAGGGCGTCGGATTCCCCTGGAACTGGAGTTCTCCTGGAATTAGAGTTTCAGACGGTTCTCAGCCGCCATGTGGGTGCTGGGGATCAAACCTGGATCCTCTGTAAGAGCAGTCGGTGCTCTTAACCGCTAGGCCATCTCTCCAGCCCCATTAAATTATTTTTTATGTGTATGAGTGTACTGTCTGGCATGTAGGTTTGTGCACCTGTGTTGTGCAATGCCATGGAGGTCAGAAGAGGGCGTTGGATTCCCCTAGAACTGGAGTTAAAGACGGTTCTTAGCCGCCATGTGGGTGCTGGGAATCGAACCTGGGTCCTCTGCAAGAGCAGTTGGTGCTCTTAACCACTGAGCCATCTCTCCAGCCCTCAAGAATACTTTTTTACTCTCGTACTCGTTAGTCATTATACAAACACTGTTCTCTAACCTCTTCACAGAGAGCTTCTAGATGAAGTGCCTCCAATTTTTGGGTCATTTCTTTCCTCCGGGTCTTGAACCAGCCATCAAAATTTGGAGATTTTAGAAACTGCCTAGAAAAATAAATGTTAAAAAAGCAAAGTTTAACTAAGATTCATTTCCTCTCTTCAATCCACCTTCCCCTTCCCCTTTCTGTCTTTCTCTCTCTCTCTCTAATGTGTACTTCTTACATGTATGTAAGTGTACTTGTGTCATACAATGCCCGCATAAGTCAGAAGAGGGTGTTGGAGTTCCCAGAACTGGAATTACAAATGGTTGTTGGCCACCAGGTGGGTGCTGGGGATGGAACCCAGGTCTTCTTCAAGAGCAGCCAATGCGCTTAACCACTGAGCCATCTCTCCAGCCCTTTTTGATTGTCTTTTTGGAACAGAGTCTTTAGTCCCCGCAGGCCTCAAACTTGCTATGTGGCTGGGGATGACCCTGAACTTCGGATCCTACTGCCTTCATCTCCCAAGTGCTTGGATTACAGGTGTGTACCAAAATATCAACCTTTCACTCCTTTATTATAATTCATAAAACTATGTTATATGAATTAAGAAAAAAAATCTAAGTTTACAGGGTTTTTTGTTTGTTTGTTTTGCTTTAAGTAAAGCTCCACAGACAAGTGAAAAAGGAGGAAAGAGATTAACCGGTAAAGTCCAATCCAATCGCCTTTTATTCTAGAGGTGAGCTGAGGTCCTGTTTTCTCAAGGGTTTTCATAAATTCTTCTGGAAGAAACTGTCTTAATTGGGGTGGACTCTAGAAAACAAGGCATACTATAATTAGAAATAAAGAACTGCTATATTCAAAGAAGGTAATTATAGTTAGAGAATCAAAAGAGAAAATTGAATGAATATACATATACCTTCCAGGGAGAAATAGTTTTCTGCAAAGGCATCAAGCTTGCCACATATCTTTCCTAAAGCCAAGAACAACAACAACAAAAACAACTTAGAATTTCTTATATAGTCTTATCTAAAAGATCTTAAACTTTAATAAAAATGGGTTTCCAAGTCTGTCTGTCTGTCTGTCTCTCTCTCTCTCTCTCACACACACACACATACACACACACTCAAACACAGAGGTATATTTTTTCTTTTTTTTTTTAAATTTTTAATTTATTTCTGTATGTGTATGAATGTACTGTCTGCATGCAGGTTTGTGCACCTGTGTCGTGCAATGCCGCAGGGGTCAGAACAGGGTGTTGGATTCCCCTGGAACTGGAGTTCTCCTGGAATTGGAGTTACAGACAGTTCTCAGCCGCCATGTGGGTGCTGGGGGATCGAACCCGGGTCCTCTGTAAGAGTAGTCTGCACTCTTAACCGCTAGGCCATCTCTCCAGCCCCAGAGGTATATTTTTTCAAACAAAAAACCATTCAAACAAATTTCTCTTCCCCAGTGTAGGCCATAGAATCTCTTAGTCTCTCTCCCTTTCTGTCTAGGAGCTGCTGAACATAAATTCCTTTTTTTTTTTTTTTTTTTTTTTTTTT